>CANXYI011067504.1:0-23399 GCA_948208565.1 Hura crepitans
TCACGTGAATAGTGACTTAGTTTTAGCTGACGCGTAAAATATTCAAAACGTTACTTAGAAAATTCCAAGATTATTATAACTTGCATGTTGACATGCGAATGGGAATATTTAGAGATCAGGAAGTATTTTTATTAAAATTGAGTAATCATAAAAATTGTGTTTTTAATTAGTTTTTCGCATTTTTCAAGAATGAATTTTTAAAAGATTAAATTATAGACTATTATAGGTCTATCTAATGTCAAAAATGTGGCAAGAAAATTGAAAAAAAAATTACACAGTATATAAAATGGTCAACAAAAGGGTCAAAGGAGGAATAGTCCTCCCCTTCAACCCTTTTGCTATCGACACCACTAAGAAGGGAAAAGAAGCCATTTTTGCTCCTCTAAGCCTAATTCTTTCCCATTTCCTCTATTTGAGCACTAGGTTTGAGCCTCTATGACACTAAGAAGTTGATTCGACCTTGATTTGCACAAAAAAAATCAAGTGTTTGGCCCAATTTTCAACCTCAATGAATAGTGACTTGAAATTTTTAGGGTAACATTTTTGAAGTCTAACTTTTTTCTAGGTTCTTTGAGTGCCCAAGAGTCATTATATGTGGTAAATTTTCATTTTTAGTGTGCATATGATTTATTATAAATTTTTACACTTTGAATCTATAATGGGTAGTTGAGGAAATTGACAAAACCCAAGACAATGGGAAGAGTAAGGTGTGAGTAGTCCTTAGGAGTGTGTTTTGACTCTATTGGTACATGTAATTGATATAATTTGTGCAGTTTTGGTTATGCCCTATTTATTCCATAGTATGCCATAATTAATAATTGTGTATTTAATGCCTAATTAATATAATGATAAGCATTTAATGGTGATTGATGATAAAATTAATGTAGGTAGAAACTAATTATGCTAATAAAATGATGGAAAATGATTAATGTTATATTATAAGAATGATAGACCTATGTGTATGTGTATTATGCATAGGAATTGAGATGTATGTGCATGGGTGATGTTATATATCCAAGTGTGCATGATGACTGATGTTGAATGCATAAGATGGAGGTTTAGAGCCTTAGAGGGCATTATGGCTAAAATGGCCATGTGTTACGATGATGTGTATGTTGTTTTCATATGCATGTATGTGCATATGTGTGTCATAAATGTGTGTCATGCATGATAATTAACCTTGAATGAATGCAATTGATCATATGAATATGAAAAATGATGAATGAATAGATGAAGGGTAGCATGAGGGATGAGTAGCATAATAGTTAAATGGCCTATATGCATATGTGCATGTGTGTGATATGGTATAAAATGCATGCAACTGATGAATTACATAAATAAATGGTTATATGGTCATATGCATGGGAGATATCCTATATAATGTTATGTATGTAAAATGTATGAAGTATAAGATGGATTATGAAATATTCAAGTATGTGTATGCTTTTTATGATGAGCATGAAATAATGTGCATGGTTAAATTTATAATTTTAATCTTATGGAATAATGTAGTAAGTATGATATTAAGGAAATATACATAATGGCCTACCATGAATGGGGTGGCCGAATGGTCTATAGCATGAAATTGATATTTTAAAGCATTCTATGTATGTTTGTATGCAAAGAAATAAATAATGAAGTGAATTATGTTTAATGAATTGGCTATATGATATCATAATTATTTATAATTTGTTTAAGACATATTATGTGTATTTATGACATAAAAGGGATGTATTGTGATGATGTGTTCTTTATCGACTTCAATGCATGATATGGTGCATTTATGATATAGTATGAGTTTTACGTGGCATATTACTTTATTAGTGTGCCTATAACATGTTCAAAATGTATATAACATGTATGTGATGAGATAAAAGCTTTAGTAACATGTATATGATGTATTTATTAATACAGTGTTAGTGTGCATGAGCTTATAAACCGTGTGCATACAATATGGCAAATTAATGCCATGGAAATGTGTGATGCGTTTAATATGAAAGCATAATGATATAAAAGCATTCATTAGAATATGCATGTAAATATTCAATATATAGCATATTTATGTGGTTTTGGCATGTCATAATAATGAAATGATTTTTAATCACATTATTTCTTGATTTTGTCATTAATTGGCTAAACCAATTTTACTAAAAAGAATATTAAGTAATAATAATGAGATGGAACTAAAAATAATTGTTTAATATCCCATGCAGATAAATAGCCTAGTCGGATAGGTTGACCAGTCAGCTAGGAGTCATAGAAGCTACTAGGGTACTTCGGTACCTCCATAACCTTTGAGTTATTTTATTTCTATCCTTCAGGCATGATTTATGTTGATGATTTTGGCTTCATGTTCTAACCTTCAAGTCTGATCCATCATAACCTATGGGTCTATACTTTTTTAACCTTCGAATTTAATATGTGTGGGGCCTATATTGTTCTAAAGGCCTCAGTGGTCCATTGATACTCTATTATCCATAATATTATTATTTCTTGAGTATGGGCTTTAATAAATGGAATATAACATTTAATGAACTTGTTTACATGACATATGGCATGATTTAATGATGAATGATTTTTATGATGCGGTATGCAAATGTCTTATGCCATGCTTTATCATTTATACATATTATGATTAATTTCACATATTATGTGAGATTATGATTATTTATATTTCATATAATATTGTATAATGTTAATTGGCATTTTAAGCAAGTTATAGCAATTACACCACTAAGCCATTACTTAACACATTGTCTATTTTTGTGATGCATGGGTATGGTGATAATTTGAGCAGAAGCCTCGGATTGTCAAGTTTACTAGAGGCGAAGATTTTTTTATTATATTTTAATCTGAATTTTATGGTGTGTAGATAGGTAGTACTCATATGGATTTATTTTTGGGGAAATGGGACCTAAACTAAATGAAATGTAATTTTTCAAATTTTAAAGGTCTATAATTATTTCAAAGTTGATTTTTTATCTGTGATTGACTGCATGCTAAGATTTTGTTGCATGTTTTGAGTTGTTGTGTTGATAATAGATTTAGGGTGATTAGAAAGATCACATGAGTTAAGAATAATGGGAAAAAGTTTATAGAAGTGTTTTTTATTATGCAAGTTATATTCATATTTAGGATATTATCCCAGTATAGCGTTATGCTGCTGGATTTTTGACACAAGGATTGACAAATATGAAAAGTCACAAATTTTTAAATTTTTTTTTGTAAACCCTTATTTTTATAAGATAAATGTTTTGTCAAGAATAATGTTAAAATGGATACCATGTTTAGAGTTTGTGTGCACATCTTTTAGTCAGCTTTGGCAATAGGTCGACCTCTAGATCATGTAAGGTGTGTCTGAGCTCAAATCTGCACGAAAAAACATTAATTAATTATTATGACATTACAACAACTTAATTGTGTTGGTATATTAATAGTAAAAATGCAATATATCTAAGGATGCATGTTTTAATTAATATGTTCTTATCTATGTATTATAATATTATGTGATATTGCTTTGATATAAGGTCCGTACAAACTTAGTCTTATTGTTTTAATCATTTCAATGAAGTTTGTTAGTTTTGTTAGCGGATGTTGGGACTATGGTTTGCATGGACTTATTAATGAGACGTTTATACTTATTTTTGTTTCAAGTTTGATTCATTTTGGTTTACATTTATTTTGTGTATTTTATTTGCTAAAGTTGTTATACACATAAAAGTCAATCACATATTAATGATTTTTATAGATAATTAATTGATGTTTCCTATTAAATTTGTTTTGAATTTTTTTTGTAAAGTCACAATTAAAATATATTTTAATAAAGGCTAATCTCCTAGAGATGGGAGTTAGGCAATTACTATAAATTCTTATGGAATTATAGGTAATTGTTAGGTCATAATCAATCATTTAATAAATAACCTATTTTCTTATGTATATTTTTGTATTTTTCTATTATGTAACTCTATTAATGTAATTATTTAATTGCATGACACAATGTTATGGACATTTTAATTTATTTGCTTGCTTATATGAAAAGGGATTAATAAACATTAGAATACAAAGGAGATATATTGGAAAGGCATAAAAAAGATATTGATTCCAAACACTTTCTCGGCACAAGAATAGTAAGTTCCTTGTGTAGAACCAAGTGTTGACTCTAACAAATCACCTTGTCTCTCTAAAATGGTGACTTTGCTAGGGATGAGAATTTATAAATCTCATGCATTTCATTCTTTATCTACTATGCCCTTTTTACCATGTATGGTGTTGTGAAACAAGAACCTATTTTTCACTAAAATTTAGGAAATTACTAGCATTTCCATCACTAACAGGCCTTGTACCTTTGAGTATATAAAATAATGAATTAGTATATGGTTTTAACCTTAATTGGGAAGACCCATTAGGAGGTACCCTTGCTTATGGGAGCCTTTAGTCTTTCTAACTAAGTCGCAAGCCCATGTTGTAAGCTTAGTAACTTCCCTTAGTCGTATGACCCTAAGTATATACAATTGCATTATAAATGTGTTTTAGGCCTATTACATTTAGCCTTATTTGAAGTGGGGCCAAGCCTGTTGTGCCCTTTATCTGGGATGAGCTCAACCTAATTTCACCTTAAATGAGACTTAAATGTCATTGGCCATTGTTTTTGCATGTGCTTTAAAATACAAGAGCTCATAGTGCTAAATAGGTTTTGGCCCATGTTCAAACCTATGTATCCCTTAATGATATTTAAGTAAGCCCTCCTAAGAAAGATTGATTTAACCACATTGTGGGAGCAAGAAGGTTGGAAGGTTTCATGCATATGTTTGTCTTTGTGATCATGAATAATGATACATACCATACACCTTACATTATCTATCACCTTGCATATATGTATATACATGCATGTATCATACTTAACCCTTTACTTTACAATGACCATAGATCCCTCTTTTACCACTTAATAAAATAGAATCAATAAGTTCATCCATAGAATCTTTAATCAACCCTCTATTTTGACAAAAAGAGCCACTATGTCTTAGGATAACTATATGACCAAGACCATGCTAATTGATGTTTTATGAGACATGGAGGGGAGGTTTATGGTAGCCTTCTTAAACATGATATCTAATGTAAGCATCTTTGCTCTGAGCTTATAATCATTGCTAAAGACAAGCCTAAGCAATAAATCAAAAAGTTAAAAGCCTAGTTTGCACAGACTTACTATTCAATAGTTCATATAGACTTGCTAGCCTAGCATTCACATGGACTTGAAAACCTTAAACCTAAATAGAACTAAGCCCATAATCTATGGTCTGCCTGAACTCCTAACCCATGGTTTAGATAGACCTATTTTCAAAATGCTTTCAAAATATTTGAATTGCTATACGAGCTTTACTTGCTTTCATGATAAACTTCTTATTTACTAGACTAAAATCCCTTATTAGAAGCCTATCTAAACACCTCTAATAGATTAAATTAGACAAATTGAATCAGGCAAAAAAAAAAACTTGTTGCAGAAGTAATTTTACAAGTCCTTAAAACCACCACTTAAATTCAATAATCTTTTTAAAATCTAACCATTAGTTTGTTTCTTGAATCTTAATTAATAGGTAAGCTTGAGGCCTTTATTTTGTCTCTTTCATCATTAATTAAAGATCTTCAATGATTAATTAGATATGTGAGGTGATTCATTGTAATCTCTATGTCAATTATAAGAGTGGGTTAATATTGCACATGCTTATTTTAATTTTTTAATCGCTTTGTAATTGTAATATGTATTATGGATCCTAAAGTTAGTTTACATAAACCTCTTTCCATGAAGTTTTTAGTCTTTATGGACCTATTACAATTAACAATGTTTATAGTGAATGAACTATTGGTTACTTTAATTATTAATATTAGTGATGTCAATAATAAAGAATACATGTTTTATTTAAAGATAATGATTATTTATTTCTTATTCATATATTATGGTGTCACATGACTTTAGTATGTTATAAGGTCCTTAAAGACCATATCCTGTTATTTTAATTACTCTAATTAATTTGTGCTAGTTTTGGACACCTATGTCGAAAGGGAGGTCCATATGAGCCTGTTTAAGGTGCCTAAGTGATCTATATAAACCTTAAGATGAAGAAGCCAAGACCAATGTGATCATATTTTTGTACTGTGTTGATTTATGCTACTTTTATGTGATTTTTGTTAGATATATATGCCCTAGAGACATTCAATAAGGGGATTTCTCATATACATGACAATTTATTTAAAGGCATTATTTACTATTCAGTACTCATTAATCATAAGAATTCATTTGTTTGTCTATAACTTAAATTGACTAATAAAGTCCTTAGTATAACTTACACAACATAAAGGAAATCATAAAGAGTTCATGATGTGAGATTCTTATTACATGCAAATGTGTATATAGCTAAAATATCTTTAGTTGATGTATTAACAAGATAGGATATTGTTAATGTAGTTGAAATTGGCGCATGTTATACTTTTTACTTGGGTTATGTAGTGGTTCTCATATAAGCTATAAATAAGAGATGTTTAATGTTAACATGTGGATGCTTCTTTGAGAAAAGAATTCATTAGAGACCTAGCTATGAGATAATGCTATGAACACTTAATCTATGTTAATGATTTAATCTTGTAATGGTAGTTGTCCAAATATTCTTAGACTTAAGATTATTAAGGTTATGTAAGACATCAAACACTATATTTTGACATAGTAGCTTATTCCTCACCAAAGGCATTCATAGCATGGTGATTAGGTATAGTTTAAAGTGGTCAAAGATAGTTAAATGATCAAAAATGGATTTAACACACTAGATTAATGTAGGGAAAGAGTTTATTTCACTGATTTATGTAGTTGACTTCATTCGAGAGTCTTTGGCCAAAGCAGAATGCATTGGTAAATGGGATTCATTAATCCATTACAAGAATAAATGCCTTAAGTATAAGATCTAATATGTCTAGGGCCTTATCGAATGTATATTCAAATTGTATTGAGTTGACATAAGCCCATACTCAAACTTGATAAAATAAAGTGAGGTAAGAGCACAAATTGTATGGTAACTAGCTTTGGAAGGGCATAAGTCAAAAACCATTAACTTTATGACAACTTTGATTAGTCTTGATTCATGACTAGATGGTTCTCATGACTTATGAAAAATAAATTTATTAATTAGGAATTAATAATGATTTGAAATTATTGAAATCATAGAATCCTACTCCAACTAGGATTTAAATTCATTTTGTAATGCTAAGTTGACTTAAAAACCCAATAGGTCAAACACAGAAGGAAAAGGGTATTAATATAACATGACAAGTATAAAAATGGCATGAGATGTTATTTTTGGTTAAAAGAGAAGAAGAAAAGAAATAAAAGCAATTTAGTCTTGGTTAGACCTTGCTTAATATGCATAAAAGGGCTCAGTGGTCTAATTGATTCAATTCGATTTGATAAGTTGGTTAGACCAATTCCACTAAAAGGGATATAAATTAACTTTAGGGTTTTTCAAATACCTAAAATGAGCCTATAAAAGGCCAATAAGAATGGCCTCCAAAGAGATTATCTTCTCTACGCACAAGTAAAAAGGGGTTCTACATTCTTTCTTTTCTTTTTTTGCAATTATTTTCTTTTATGCCTCAGAAATTAATTACAATTTGATCAATCACTTGAAAGGTGTTTGTAGTACCTTTTTCTAGTGTGGACTTCTATTGGAGGCACTCTAATTAGATTGCTATGGTTTATGACAACTCGATACGAAGTAAAACACACACTAAAGGAAGAATATAAGAAAAGGTAATTTTCTAATGCTCTAAGCTACTGATAAATTGTATTTAACATGATTGATCAATAAGAATGGTTTTAAAATTTTAGATTTCTATTGCATTTAATTGTTAAACTCCATTTTAAAACCAACAGTTTATTTGTTCTAATTGTAATAGGTAGATTATTTAATATGTTTTACATGTAAAATAAAATATCACATTAGTAATTTTTATAAATCATTAATTTAGGGTTTTCTTAACAAAATGGGTTTTTATTTTTCTTTAATAAAAGTCACTATTAAAATATGTTTAATAAAGACCAATCTCCTAAACATAAGAGTTAGGTAATTACCTCTAATTCTTATGGAATTATGGTAATTATCAAGTCATCCTCAAAATAACAAATAGCCCATTTTATAGATGTATATATAAAAATATTATTTATTATGAATGTATTATTTATTGTAATTTACTTTTTTGATATGTAAAGGTTGATGTATCTTTAAATTTATTCACTTCCTTACATGATATAGGATTAATAAATATTGGAATATAAAATAGGAATATTGTAAAGTCAAAAATAAGATATTGGTTTTGAACTCTTTCTAAGCAAAAGATCAATAGGTCTTAGTATAGATCCAAGTGGCAGCTCCATTAAACCATCTTATCCCTTTACAATGGTGACTTTATTTGGCACTGAGAATTGAATATTAAAATGCCTAAATAATATACCTTTTAATATTCTAATTTTTATCATTCTCATGTATTTCATACTTCATCAACTGTGTCCTTATTACCATGTAAGGTGTTGTGAAACATGAATCCCTTTTTCACTCAAATTTGGGGAATTGCTAACATATCCATCACTCACAAGCCTTGCACCCTTAGGTATATCAAATGGCTGTGATTTAGACAAGCTCAAGATAAGGGATTCAAAAGTTGCCACTTGATGTAGACTGAGAATCAATGAACTTGGCGTAAGTGTTTTAACCCAAGATAAAGACCAAGTCATTAATCATCGAAGAACTAGATTCATGGTTGACAAATAATAATCATTTCATTGACAAAATAATAATTATTTCATCTTTTCATCACTATCTATTTTCCATATTGATGAATGAAGCAATGCTTTTTTAATGCAATGCAATTTCTTAAGATCTAGAATTCACATCAAGAATATAAATGATATAATTGCAATGAAATTAAACAATAAATTTGTAATAAAATATTACATGGAATATTCATTAATGTAACTACTTCCATATGAATCATATTATACATATAATTGAACCATTGTTTATATATGAGTTATAAGAATGTTAACAACTTGAAAACATGATTTTAACAACTATTATTATGTAAAATCATGCAAGGAAAGATTAAAACCAAATTTACGATGAATAAATTTAATATTTAGCTATGTATAATGACAAAACATGATTTTAATGCAACTAAACCTATGAAAATAATGAAAACATGATTTATATGATCAATGAAATAAGATTTGATATGAAGCTTTAAGAAGATGAAGAATTTGCAATTGAAGTATATAAAAATTATGGAAAACTCCTCTTACTAATGGAATAACCTTATTCTTAAAACTCTAAAGCTTTCATAATATTCTAAGTTAGTTTAGAATAATGATACTTCTCAAGAACTAGCTAAAGCTCTTAAGAATATTAAGAAAATAATATTTCTTAAAAAAAGTCTTGAATAGTTGTTGGTGTCTTATGATGTGAAGGGTAAAGGCTATTTATAGTGTTAATCTAGGGTGTTTTAGTACCTTTTTAACTCTATTTTTAGCTTATAGGCTAATAAGAACCTACTGGGTAACACTCTAATCAAACTTTAGGTTTCTAGAAACTTTATAGTTCATAATTCTTAACATTTATATTAACCTTGGAGAAAACAACCACATGGATAGTCAAACCATCATGTGGTGGTTCTCCTAGCTAGGTGGAGTTTTAATTCTTTTTAAAATTTATGGGTAAGACCAACTCATTTTTACTTCTTATTTTCTCTCTCATGTGACCTCTTAAACGCCATTTGCTTATTTCTTAATTGTTCATTCACTATCTTGGACTATTAATGAGAAAATGAATATTCTAATCTTGGGAGAATTTCTACTCTTATCTGAGCTATGCCTTTCATTATCATCATTAGGTGTTATAGAAATTATGGACTTAGAAGCCAATGCTTAAAGTTGCCCCTCTTTGAATGAAATCTGGAAACATGCTCATACAATGCAAATTTTATTAAAGGTTCTTTTTATGAGAAATGCATTATTAGGATAAGTCCTTTACTTACTTATGAATGGAGTAAAAAGATCAGCCTCTTAATATTCGGATTGTGAATCCATATATTTGTATTTTGTGATGGGTTGTGTATTATCATGTCATAATCTTTGAGGTTGGGCACCTTTTATGTCTTTAATCATGTTTCAAGTTGAGCAACCTTAGCATTCTAGATTAAACCTCAAGTTAAGCACTAGCATTTGGCATAGGTTAGGCACCTCATGTTTAGATTAAGGGTTAAGCACCATATCTTATTCTTCACAGTTTTAATTTCTCTTCTTTTTTTGTACTTTTCATTTAATAATAACCTTGGATTTAGGCTAAAACTATACTATTTAAAATATAATTGAAAGCCAAAACTTATTAGACTTATTTAGACCTCTAATTTTTGAATTTGGACCAAATAAGTATGAACAATCTTAGTTTTAATTACATTGCCTAGGTTAAAATGTTAGTATAGATGTTCAAAAGCATCACAGAACTATTTTATAGTGTTGCAGGGTGGCTTAGTTTATGAAATCGTCACATGGTGGTTGCATTACTATTACACAAAGGTTCTTTCTACTACATGGGTATTCAGCCTCTATTGTATATTGGGTCTTCAAATTTTGCCTTAAAATTCCTTTATTTCCTTTTTTACCCCATTATTTCTTTTCTTCTCTCAGCGTATTGTGGATTATGTAATGCCTAAAAATCCTAGGATTGAGAATAGTAACTCTAGTGACATGAAAAGTACTTATCATTTAAATAGACAATGTATGTCATAAAAAAGTTATTGGTATATTTTGATAGGAAAATAAAGACATTTAGACAGTTAATAATAAATAACAAGTGTATTAATAAATAGTGCTTTGTAAGGTGTGATTATAGTTTCTCGAGACCCAAGCTACACTAATCATATAGGTTAAAAGTATTAATTATAATATAATATTAGGTAAAATTTAAAATGAGAATGAAGTCATTAAGATGGTTAAAAATATAAGTAAAGTTATATAGCAACATTTTATAATCAGTCACTTAGTCAGAGTTGAAGTGTACAATAGAGTGTTTTTTCCTCAAATTCACTCAAGAATGCCATAACCTCATACTTAAATATCCTATGAAGTCTAATAGAATTGGAATTGGAATTTTTCAACATCAAAGGAATTTTATAAAAATCAAATAAGGAAAATAAGTTAATTTTAAATAAGTTATTCAAGGTTTTTATGTGTGGTTCTTTTAGGAATAATAGGTAATAATATTTATGATTATTTAAGACAAAAATATATGAGCATTGATGTTTGAAATTAAAGAACAAAATAAAATGGCATAAAAAAAAGGAAAATAAGGATTTTTAAACATGGGATTTTATGGACCCTTGGATTGCTTTTAATAAATTATCTTAGCCATCTAATGAGGGGTATTTAAGTTAAAATTTTTGTTTTAGGGAGCAAATTTCTAGTAGCCCCTTTCTTTTTCATTCAAGCTAACATATAGAGAGCATTTTCCTTTATTTTTTTCTTCTTTCAAGCTTCATTTGCCACCATTTCTTAACACCTAACCATCATTGACACATATTATAAGTAATTTGGAGCCTTACGTAGCAAATATTTATTATTTATTTGGAGTAATTTAGAGAACTTTTATCTTGGTGAATAGTAATGAACTTAAGGTAAATAGTTGATTTTTGGGCATGTCTTAGGGCCCTAATATGAGATATATCAAGTTAGAATTTGATTTTTATCCATGGTTAATTTTATATGGACTTTTTATTTAAAAAAGGTATCATGTATATGTCGAGAAAGAAATAAGGAACAAAGGTAAAAGGAAAGAGAAAATTTGAGGAACCTTATATTGGTGATTTCAAAGTATTAGTATGTGTATTAATAACTAAAATTCATTTGAGTGTGTGTTGGTAGTTTAAAGTGTGTGTGTTACAATAAACGCATATGTATTAATGTGAAATGATATATATGTAGTTAAATGATGTTAAATGCATGCTTTAAAAGTGTTAATTAAGGAATTAAATTATGTGCATGATTATCAATATAGGCTAAATGATGTGTATATAAAGTGTGACATGAGGTGTATGTAGTATGGTAGTCAAAATGGGTTAAATAAATGTCTTGTATGTGTAGTTTAGTGAAAGGGATCTACATGTAAGTAAAAATGCTTAAGAATGTAATATGTATGATATAATATCTTGGGTTATGTTAAGTGTAATAACATGTAAATGTGTAATTGTATGAGGAAATATTGATTTTAGGGTAATGTAACATATGATAAGTGAAATTGTAAAAATGGTGAGGTTATGTTTATGTTGGCCAAAACTAATATAGTGTCTATAGGGATGAAAAAGTGTTGTTTTATGTTGTTGGCATGATGGGATGAAGTACTAAAGAGGTGTATGTTAATGGCCAAATGAATACAAGTGTACACTTAATAATTACATAATGTGTATAGGTTAGTAAAATGTAAGTGCATGTTAAAAAGTATAAAACAGTAATACTAGTAAGAAAGTATGAAATCAAGTATGTTAAAAAAGGTTATTATGTAAAATAATGGTGATGTAGAGTCTTGGTCGAAAATATACACTACTTGAATGAAATTAGGTGTGTTAAAAAAAGAGATTGATTTATATCGATTCTGTAAATGAAATATGTAATTTGAAGAAATTTAGTAACATATTATGTTAAGTTATGTTTATTGAGTATGTTATATAAATGGATGTGTAAATTAGGGTTTGATGTACGCATTAGGTTGAAAGGTGTATAGAGCTTAACAAGAGATGTTTCACTTTTTATGGTTAAATGATGTTTAACGAAATCCATGAATAATAAGACACAATGTGCGATGGATTTGTGATAAAGATGTATGACATGGTACAAGATATAAGGTCTATATACATTTAATATTGAACTCAAGCATGATATGATGTAAATAGATTGATGATATTGCTAAATACTTAAAATGGACATTTAAGTGTTAGTATATGGCAATTTGCATGCCGATATGCTAAAATGTAAAGTGAACTATAACCAAAGGTGTTAGGCCAAAACTATATGTATTCATTTCTTAAGTGTATGGTAGTTTATGGCATGATAACAATGTGATTATGATAAATTCAAGAGGAATATTGTATAAGCTATATGCTTTTGTTATTTTGGACATTAAATGATATAAGGAAGAAATATGTGAGTAGATCTTAAGTGTATTACATAACATGAGAAACAATTATGCCATGAGTTAAACTTACATGTGATGAGTATAATATGATAAATTAAAAATGTATAATGGTTAAGCAAGAAACGTGATCATACCTTTATGTGGGTGTATGGCCAATGACAAAAAAGGCATGTAAATATAAATGCATGATACACTTTTGAGTGTATGATGACACTATGATGAAAATGATAAATAACTCATGATGTGTGTGACATAAAGCATGAAATTTGTGGCATGATAATTTGATTAGGTCTAAAGGGAGTTTAATAAATGCCCATATAAGTATAGAGAATCTAGCCTTGATAGGTTGGTTAGTCAACAGGGACATTAGCAATTGCTATGATACTTTGGTGCCACCTTATGGCCTACGGGCCTAAATATGATACACTATAGTCGCATAAGCCCCATTTAGGTACTGCACATATATAAATGATACAGTTGTAGCTGTGTAAACCCCATTTGCGTACTATACATATATACATATACATGATACAGGTGCAGCTACATAAGCCCCATTTGGGTACTACCCACATATATAGAAATACATTATATGTGTGCTGCCGTGTAACCCCATTTTGATCCTACACACTTATACATATACATGATTTGGGTACAACCATGTAAGCCCTATTGGGGTACTATACATATCTCATTTTCTAGTATCAAGACCTTATCTATTGATTATGGGCAAAGCAAATGACTAACTTAATTAAATAGTAAATGAAAAGAAATGGGAACATGTAATTTTTCATATGAGAGCTATAAAGGTTATGCATGTCAGGATTAGGTTATCAATTGCATGTAATGAACATTATTTTTTTATGCACATCATTAGTTTGTCATGAACATTAAGTATATGTCATACATTTTAATGTATATGATTTACATAGTGATATATGATTTAAATGTTATTAGATACACCAATAAGCGATAAAGCTTCACGCATCACATTTGTTTTGTAATGTGTAGGTTGAAATAATAGAACAAGAGAATTAGAGTTGAGGTATTAGATAGTCCAACAGTGAAGAAGACTTTCTTTTGGTATCTTTTTATATATAATTTAGGATGTACATAACTAGGCACTTATATATCTAATTGAGGAACATGGGCCTAAACTTGTTTCAATGATGCATGCAAACTATTAAGTATGGGATATATATTGGTGATGTATGCTTTTACGTATGTTTTTAAGTATGATGCATGTTTAAGCTTTATGAGTTGTATGTGGTGCATACTGATATGTGTGGAGGATGTATTTTTAAGTGAGATGGAGGTTGAGAGGTAGTTGGTTGAGTTAAAGGTATTCTTTAGAATTTTTTTCCTCTATAAGTTAATATTTAGGATAATGTAAACGGACAATAACTATATTGTTGGATTTTTAACACGATGACCCCTAATAGTTTAACCTAGTTTATGGATTATGGGAATATATACCAAGAAGTTTTATGACAATAGCCAAAAAGGGAAAAGTTTTAAATGATATTAGTTTAAGTAGTTTGCTATTAGTTATGTGTCAACTCTTATCAGGATCCATGAACAGGTCGGGTAAGGGGTGTCATATATTACACGAAGGCTGGTAGCCTTTTCAGCATAACTTCCTTCTCTAAAATCCTTCCTCAATCAGTCAATGGTATACTTCATGCCACAATCTTCTCTTCTCTATTTATTGCTTTACCCTGATTAGCTAAAAAGGGAATTTGTGTATATATAAAGCAATTGTTAAAATATGGTTTGATGCTACCCATACTTTCCACTCACCATATGACAAAGACAATATTAGCCTTGTTGACTTTACAGCTATTACAAGTATTCCATGTAGCATTTAAAGGATTATTTTTTATAATTACCTTTTATATCTAAGAATTTAATGGGATTATGTTATTTCTCTTCTTAGATAGCACTCAAAGGTAAAAGGTAGTAGTGGTAATTACTACTCATCCATTATTGATCACTAGACCAAAGCTACCCTATTGATCCTCTCCTAGATGTCTAGATTGATCAAATTATGAGAAAGTTCATTCTAGTACTTCTCAAGTGTACATTGTTTGACAATTCCATGAGTACCATTGAGAGTTAATTCCTGCTAGCTTTAAGGGAATTGAATATTATCTCTACTTGGGACTCGAGTTCTCTAGCACTAGGCATGTCATATATTGGACTTGTTAAGAGTTGTAGAGGCATGGTCAAGACATAGTAAGGGTTTATCATAGTTATTGAGGTATGATTCTTAAATGTTCAACATCTCTTCTATTTTTTTTAATTCCTTTTCTTAATTATCTTTCTTTTCCTTTCTTTAAAATATGTGCGCCTATAAAAGAAGCATTATCCCTAGACCTACCTTTATTATTATTCCAGAGACTAAGTTCCTTAGGCTTTTAAGGTGGAATCCTTATTTGACTATGTAAGAGCATGATGTTCACTCCTACATAACCTATATTAATGATCTGAAAGACAATATGGTCAATTCTCCACTACTTTTGCTCATCTTCTCTTTTCTTCAACTTATGCTTCTTTCTTATTTTTCTTAATGATCTATTTCTCATGATTGCAAGTATGCAGTTGTTGATGGTGTTTAGAAATAGATAAATCCCTATGATGTGATCTTCACTACCTCATGGTGAGCAAAGATAAATCTTAAAGGGTCTATCCTTCAAATGTTAGCATTTTAGAGAGTTAGTTTTAGAGTGGCACAGAGGTTATTCTTTTAGACTTGTCTTACAGTTTCCTACAGAGTCTTGTTTAAGTGTTTTTGTCCTTTTTGTTAAGCTAAATAAGCTGGGGAGGGTTGGCATTTGAGTTGAGACCCTAATAGATACAAAAGCCACTTATACTACTTTCCTTAGGAGCTTTCCTTTAAGGAAGGTCTGTGTGGCATCTTTTATATCAATATTGATATGTTTTTTAGGGCTTTTACTTTTCCTTCTTTATCATATTTGCTTTTTCTCTTTTTTCTTTTAATTTCTTTTGGATTCCCATCTTGCTACCCATATACTCAAGAGGATAGCTCTTCTTCACAACCTCCTATTAACACATCTTCATTAGATAGAGTTCTAGGTGACTGGTTCATGAGGCCTAATCCATATTTTAGGATTTATTACCATAGATAGTCTTTATGTAGAGGCATTATAGAGGTTCCATGCCTAAGTCCTCCATTTAATCCAACTACTACCAATATGGTAAGTTTCCTTTATTAATCTTTCTTATTTAATGCCTAGTTAACTTTCATTTTCTATTTTTGTAGTGTCCAAGGGAATCATTGGAGTATATGATAGACTCATTACTGGCTTGAAGAGTGAGCTTACGACACAAACCTATAGAGCTAGTGTATACAATTCTTACTTTATATGCATGCATCATATACAAATTTAAAAAAAATAATCAGTTATGATGTGTTTCCAATCTATTTTTAGGATGTCACCTAGGAATAAAGCCAAACAATTGCTTACCTTAAGAGATGGGTGGTTTAAAAGAGGCAGCTCTATGATGACTAAAGTGCTATGTTAGAGGCTTATCAGTGGAGACTGAGAGAGCTAGGAGTTGATCTTAAAGAGGTAGTTAGACCGACCCATACTTCTTCTAGTTTAGAAAGTGATCATTCAACTTTGGCTAGCTAATCTTATAAGGATGCTTTTGTTAGTTCTTAATGTTAGAAGTATGCCATAGAGCTCATGAAATAAGGTTATATTCATGTACTTAAACCTTGTGAATTTATACAATAATGTTTTTCTCTTTGTTTCATAGTACTTTTATATGTACTACCTATAATTGTTTGTAATGTCTTAAACCATATTATAAAGTCCCTAGTATAAAATCACAATGCTAGGGAAATCATGAAGTGTTCATGATGTGAGATTTTTATTGCATGCAAATGTGATATACCTAAATATCCCTAATCATAGTATTAACAAGATTGGATATTGTCAATATATATAGATCAGCATATGTTATACTTCTTCATCAGATCAAGTAGTAGTTCTCACTAGCTTTAAACATAAAGATGCTTAGAGTTAACATGTGGATGCTTACTTTAAAAGTGAGTACATTGAAGACCCACTACGAGATCTCCACATGCATACTTAATCTATACTAGTGAAAGTATCTCAACTTATCAGTAGTGCAAGTGTTTATAGACTTGAGATCATTAACTGTCTTAAATATAGAGTGACATATTTTGACTCCAAAGCTTTTACTTTGAACAAGAAGTATTCATAGTGAGGTGCTTATGTATGCCATGACATATTTAAAGATACAATATTAATTAACAAAGGATTTACTACCCTAAACTACAATGGGGGGTTTATCTCATTGTATAGATGAGTAACCTATAATCAGGAATTTCTAGTAAGAGCAAAGTGCCATGCATAAATAGGATTCATAAAGGAATTTTGGGAATAAAGGTGAAATTATCATAACAATATGTCCAGGGCTTAATTAGACATTCTTAGTTAAGCTATGAGCTGCCATAAGTCTATACTTAAAACTAAATGAGGTAAAAGATGGTGAAAGGAGTCCATTGCACCATAAATGTATATGGAAAGGTTAAGTCAAACCACTTGAATTTCTAGCACTTGGGTAGTCATGATGCTTGGCTATATGCCTCTCTTAACCTATACATAAGTGATATATCAATTGGTGAATTGATATTGATTCAATAAGATCAAATTTATAGAGTCTCAGTTGCACTAAAACTCTTTTTCATTATGTATTGCAAAGCTATTTTGGAAAACCTATAGGGTCACATAAATAAAAGGAGTTGAGGAAGATTCAATATTATAAAATATTCTAATGATATGAGATATCATTGGAAGATGAATTAAGAAGAAGAAATAACCAAATAAGCTTGGGGCCCACTTGCAAATATGTAGTCCAAAAATTAGGGTTTCTAAACTTGGGCCTACTTAAGTTCAAAATTTAATTATTCCTGCATCTAATTTTTATGGTCTTTTAAAGGGTTTAAAAGGCCTTGAATCAGAGTAATTATTAATAAAAAATGGGGCTTAGAAGTACCACATAGGATTAATGAATGTAAAGCCAAAGCATAATACACATAAGCCCACCTAAGGGCTTGTGCGCATAGGACAAAATAAGGGCCAATTGGTGGTTCCATTCTTGTCTAACTTAGGGAAATTTTAGAATGTCAAAATCTAACCTAATAAGGCTTGATTAAAAGTATAAATAATTCTTATAGCAATTACCACAATTTACATACATTATATTGCAAAAATTAGCACATAGAATAATTAAAATATATATATTTTCTTCTCCTTCCTTTATCCTCTTAAAATTCATATTAGCACCTAGAATTTCAAGTTGTTCTTTTTTAAGAACTTCTTGTGTGGATTACCTTAAAGGTGTTCCTGAAATAGGATCACTGTGATTTGCAACAACCCGATGAGAAAAGCTCACATAAGGAATCTGCAAATGTCTTTTACAGTAAATCATGAAACGCTACTAGTTTTACTATTTAAGATAAATTTTAAATTATCTAGATCCATTATTATTACTATTTTTTCTCAAATTTTAATTTTTTTCCACTTTGTATGATTGAGAAAAACCAATACTAGTATCAAAGCAATGTTTACAGATATTTTAAAATCAATGAAAATAGTGTTTACGATTGATATAAATGATTTGATATTGTGTAATTTCAATCAATCGATGTGTTTTAATCTAATTTTAATTGTCAAAATTTATTTTAATATGATTAAATATGAATTTAAGACATGTTCAAATTGGATTTTTGTTGTTCTATGCATTAAGGTAGCCAAATCATGAAAGATGAAATCCTCGTATGCGTATAGGGATGGTATGTTAATTCCAGTTTTGGCTCTTTTATTGTATTAAATTATTTCCTAATGATTTATTTCAATATAATGAGGGATTAAAATTTAATTTTAATTATATTCATGGTTACCTTAAATTTAAATTGTTCAAATTTTAAAATGATAGAATCATCCTATTCGACTAGTAGTGGTTTTCTAACCATTAAGTTGTTTTGATAATATTTAATGATTTAATTTTTTTAATATTTTTAGAATTAATTTTTCATATATATATTATTTATATGATGTTAATTAAATATTTTTAAATGGTAAAAAATCATTTTCATGTCAATTGAATTGATAAACTTGCGTGATTATCAAAATTGTCATATTTTTAGTTTTGTAAATGCTCTGATTTTGTTACTCTAGTTTGCCATGAGTTTCACAACTTTAGAGGCAACTATTTTTTGATAAAATTGATCATTAATGATCTAAAAATGTTTTAATGGCTGTTATATCTGATCTAAAGTGGTTTGGATCAATTTCCACAGTTCAAGTTGCAAATGGTTTTGCGATCAACTCGAATTCAATTCTTGTGATCAACTATTTGGAAATTTTTAATTAAATAAAATTCAATATGATTTGATTTTGTGTTTATAGAAATATATGTCATGTATCATCATAAAATTAATTGAATTAAATTAATTTTTGATTTATTTGGTCAATTTTTGAATTTTTTGAGATAGTGACATATTGATCGAAATTTCTACTTGAAATTGCAATTTGTAGTGGAAACTTGATTATGATCCTAAATTAATTTATATTTCTAATGAAAATATGATTTTAAATTGATGAAAAGGATTATAAATTGATATAGTCTAATTGTGATAAGTGTTATCAAATTGAGATTATGATGTGGCCTATTCTTTTATGTGCATATCCTCATACATGCATAATGGAAAAAATATTTTCTTACTTTATGATGTTTTTTCATTTTAATTCTAAAAGTTTTATAAATAAATGAATATGGAAAAGTAATTTAATTATTTCAATGGGATTAAGTAATATTAAATTATATGATTATTGCGATTGATTTTCCTACATGAAGCAAGAAAATGAATATGATTAACCAATACTAGTTTTATAAGTGTTATAATTCTAGAATTCAACCGTAATACACATTTTCAATTGCATGTGATACATTAGATATGCATGCTAAGGGTGCATGATTGGTATAATGACTATTGATGGGCCCAAGACCAATATGATTGATTTGTATTACATCAATTTCTCTTTGGTAAAATTGGGTCTACATGTCCTAGCTTTTTTTCTCTTATTTCTCTTTATACTTCTCTTCTCATGTAACTCCTCTCACATGTAACTTGAGGTATTCTCAAATATATATGATGTAATTAGTTTATATAGACCTAGAATAAGAGGAAAACAATGCAAGGAGCAAAATTAAGTAAAAGGCCCACCAAGAAGGTCCAAGAAAAAATAGTTAGAAATGTTCTTTATTTCTTTTTAGGTTTGTTATTCATGCATACTACCTAGGATTTGGCCCAATTGGTTCCTTTGGCTTTGAAAAACCATATAGTAAAGCCTATAATTGGATCATATATATTTAATATGACTAAATATGAATGCATGATTTAATATGATTAAATATGCATGAGCTTGCCAAAATATGCACCAACCATGAATGATGAGACTTAATTAGAAGAAATCCCTCAATAATATAAGACTTACAAGCCTTCCGTTATTACGAGTTAAACTATAGTTCTCTTTAGTATTGGGTTTTTTGACCATACTCAAGCCTATGCTACATTAGATATGTTTAAATCATATTAATAGGTCCATCTTAGCATGGTTATTAGTTTGTTGAGCATACTCAAGGCTAATAAGTATAAGGCAAGATTGGAGAAATATGCATGTGATACATATGCATAAAATGTTAATGACCCAATGATTAGTAGTTACATATAATGTAATTAGCATATAATGCCTACCAAATAGTTAACAATTGTGTAATGGCCAACATTTCTAATGTTATGAATAGTTCTTTCTCAAATGATGAATAGTGTTTCCCAGTACTTAGGCTGCACTAATGTTACTGAATGGAAGTATTAAATATAACATAATTGTGGGTGAAATTTGGGACCAAATTGAAGTCATTTAAGGGGTAAAAAATGCAAGTAAAGTTTGTTTATCAGTGTCTCATGAATAGCAACTCAATGAAAGCAGAACGATAAAATATTTCAAAAGTGCTAAAAAAATTCTTAAAATAGAATGACTAATGATCAAAAATTCTAACTGAGCCAATGGAACTGGTTTTCGAATTTTCTAATATTGAGAAGTAATTAAATAGTGTAACACCCCTTGCCCATTCCTAAAGAAATTAGGCAAAGCATGCTACTTCCCATGAGGTCACCTATCCTTGGATTTTCCTAGGGGCCTTTCACTTAACTTCTTCTTAGATTCATCCTATTCAGTCTAGAAAGTTCCTTTAATAGCCCCTATGGTCTGAGGTGATCCTACCAGGCATATGACACTCACATGCCTGACCTTATAGCTAAATATCAGCCTAGGCTATTATTACAGCTACAAACTCGTTTATCACTATTTTCAGGTTACTGTGCTCACAATTCAAGTATCCTACCACCCATTTACCCATAATGACATATATGAATGCCTCTAATTACCAAGCTACATAGTTCAATCAGATAATATCATACAATGACAGTTGTCAGCTACACTACTAATTGTTCGTATCGTATCCTTTGAAATCTACCACCTGCACATCGAACATCCGATATGCTAAGTATGCACTCAGTGGTGATTTTAACTAAACATACTATGTACTTTATCACATGCAAGCACACAAGAATTCACTAATAACATTTATTTAAGATTTCCCAATCCATTCACTTAGGTTTTTATCTTTATAATTATCTGACAAGTGAATCATCCTAACATTGCTCTAGTTCATATGCCTTTACCATATTTAAGTTACAGGGCCAGTACTGCCCAATCATCTATTATGTTCAATTATTAGGTATACTCGCATAGGTTACTATCTGTTATTTATGCTAGATAATTTAGCTTATAACTTATTCCTTAATGGGTGATTTCCTGCCTATTTACCATTTTCTCAATCTACCATTTCCTTAGGAAATCTTAATAGGTTCACATAAGTTTATTTAATCTCAGCCCTTACAATTTATTCCTTATTCTTAGTATGTCAACTCATAGATTATCTCCATTAAAGTGATTTATACCTCCGATTTCTCATTACTATCATCAAGTCTTTTCAAATTCTTTTATTTATCTTTTATCCCCATAGGTTCAGAAAGAACTCGTAACCACTAGATAACGGGAATCATAATGTGCAGTGGCCCTCATTTTAGGCCTCGACTGCTGCACCAACCTAGTTCGAGAATCGTATAAGAGACAAAGCTGTACAGTGGCCCACATTATGGACCTCAGCATCTGTACACACATATCATTCGATAGTAGGGACCCATCCATAGACCACTCCCAATGCTAGACCAGCAAATAGCAGGGACCCATTCGTAGACCACTCCTAATATCTGCAAATCATATTAATAGTAATAAGGGTGGATAGTAGGGACTCGTCCATAGACCACTCCCAATATCCACAAATGGGTTGCAAGGACCCATCCGTAGACCATTCCCAATACCCAGAGCATATAGGATCAAATCAATACTCAGTAGCTGCATCCATCATATATAGGCTAAAATCCATACAGACTCAGCCTCTAGCAGCTGTTAATCCCTAGTTGACTGACTAACCTATCCAGTGTATGAACAACCATAAATCCCCAGATTTCCATTTCACTTATCTTTTACAGCCATTAAATTCGTTATTTAGTTTATCCATAACTATATATCATTTTTTAAGGTCATTCTTGGTTCCCTTATCAATCAAGTTCTATTGAATATCTTTTTAGTCTTATTAAGTAATCATGTATTCATTTTCATTCCACTTTAGTCATCAACTTCATATAATTGTCTTATAACTTATTTCGTAATAAATCTTGCCTCGTTTCCATGAGCCTTAATGGATTTTTCCATGTATTTTACTTTACATAATTCTTGCATAACTGTATCGTAACTTAGTTCTCAAATTTATTAATTTCACTTCTTTGTTACTATTCTTTAATTGTACTGGTTTTCTACACAGTCCGATAATTTGCATAATATCTATTATAGGCTTCCTTATGAGGTCTACCCCATTCTAAATCCTTAAATCTTTATTAATTATGCCCTTTTCTCCTATCCTTAGGTTATGAATATTACAAAGCTTAGTTTCCTAAACTTTATCCTTACCTTATTATGCATTAATAATTTCTTT
>CANXYI011067572.1:0-10163 GCA_948208565.1 Hura crepitans
GGGAGCAACATACCAGCTCAAAGAAAACTATATTTAGTAAAAAAGTTTTCATCAAATGCAACAGCTTACGCTATCTAATTTGGTCAAATGTAATGGCTTGCCTTATCTGACTCTTCTGAAGCTATTAGATGCAACGACTCACTATGTCTAACTTTTCTCAAGCTATCAGATGCAATTGCTCACCATGTCTAATTTGATCGGATGTAATGGCTAGCCCTATCTGACTCTTCTCAAGCTATCAAATGCAATGGCTCACCTTGCCTGATTCAATCGGATGTGGTGGCTCACCATATTTAATTAGGTCAAATACAATGGCTCACCATGTCTAACTCTTCTTAACCTATCAGATGCAATGGCTCACCTTATCTGATTCGATCGGATGTAATAGGTCACCCTATCTAACTCTTCTCAATCTATCAGATGCAATGGCTCACTCTATCTGATTTGGTCTAGTGTAATGGCTCACCCTATTTGACTCTTCTTAAGCTATCAGATGTAATGGCTCACCTTGCCTAATTTAGTTAGATGTAATGGCTTACCTTGTTTGACTCTTCTCAAGCTATAAAATGTAACAACTCGCCTTATCTGATTTAGTCATATGTAATGGCTTGCCCTATCTAACATCATCAAAGCTGACAAAAGTCACACCTTATGACACCCCTTACCTGATCCTGTTGTCGAACTCAAATAAATTTTTAACCTATTATTCCCAATCAACCTTCTTATCTTCTTAAAACCCTTTTTGTATTTCCATTGCATACTAAGTTCCAATTACTTAGTTATTAATTCACCATTTTAGTGTAACCAATTCTAATGTTTATTTAACTGAAATTCGGCAGCATAACGACTGCCCGATGATAGTATCCAAATCTCAACCTACAAAAAATACTCCTTTGATATTTCTATAATCACCCTACCCCACATCTGTGAACCTTCTGATCATCCCAAAGTCTAATCACACTCATTAACTCAAACCATTTATATCATTAATTATAACATCAGCATTCAAACCATCTTGATTTCAATCAGTACATATAAGCCCAAACTAAGATTCATATTATGTGTAGAATAGTTAACTTATATAAATAAACATGTACATACATACACATATATCCACATCCATTTAGGTTTAAGCCCACTTTCATTACACATACATGAGTGCCAGTCTATAACCACATAACATAGAAGTATTCAAATTATACCAAGATGAAGCTTGGTGATATGCGTTGCTATGCTTGAGGCTGCTTCTTTGATCTTTTATCTACTACCTATGCATCACAAATAATGATGTGCTAGGCATATTGCTTAGTGGTGTATTCAATGAAACATACATTACTATATTAACATCTTATTGATAATGCATAGTTAATTCATGTAAAGCATGTAATACAGAACACACTATTAGCAAACACTTAATTAGGTTTACATTATTTTATTTGTCTTAGTTATACTTATATGTTATTGATATTTTATAGACCTTATTATCTTCCCGTACTTACTTATTCCTAGATGACAACATTAACTAGCTTAACTTACTTTTATAGTATGTGATCCAGGTTCCTATCAGGTATCCATTTCTTTATTATGTTATTTATTCATGTCAATTTTCTCGTTAAGTTACTGGACCTACATTCCTCATTCCATATCCCTTTTTTAATTTTATGTTACCATTACCTTTTTAATTATTATCCCCATTCCATTTACACCATTTATCTCAGCCCATATTCAAAAGATATGACTCCCAATACTTGATAATAGGATACCACTAATTGTGCAGTGGCCTACATTTTTGGACCTTGCCTGCTGCTGCACCAATTATATGTATGCAGTGGTCCTCCTGGACCTTACCCGCTGCTACACCAACATAATATCCATATAGACATACATATATGTGCAGTAATCCTGTTAAACCTACCTATGGTTGCATCCATGTTATGAATATGTGCAGTGGTTCTATTAGATCTTACCTACTGTTGCACCAACATGGTACAGTGACCCCATGGACCTTACAGCACCCGTATAAGCCTAGCATATATTGAAATAATCTAATAGTTGCTATCTATCCCTAATTCACCATTCAACCTATCTAGTAAGTGTCTAACTAATATGGGCCTTATCCATTTCCTATTCAATTTGACATATTACAACTAATTTCAATGTACCCTTACTTTCTTTTATTATACATACAAACATAATGGTATAATCAACTTTCTTTTTATACTCATTCATGATTACCATTCTCCTTGAATCGTCTACTCATGGCGATGTTCTTATCATTTATATATCCTAATCTTCTGTTCCCATTTTATTGAATGTCAATTCCATTAAGTTATTATTTACATATACCTAAACTCCGTTTGACAACTCTATACTACTATTGGTTAAGTTTAAATGTATCTTTACATTTTCAATTCTTTGCATCCTATTTACTTTTACGTACCGAGTTTGATCAATACATATATTAACTAATTTATTTACATAATGTTTACATCACTACATAAATTCACATAACATTCTTATTACCAATTCCAACTTAGTTTCTTCTTAAAATTATTATCTATATGTTCTAAGCTCATTATAATAGTTGACATTAACAACATCCAAGCTACTTACATCATTCGACCATTACAACATGTTACACATACTCATTCATTTATGATTAAATTCATGTTCAATTCATTAAATAACCATTCACATGACTTAATTATATCATTAATCATGCATTATGCATACAATGCATAAATTAAATAATTCACACACCACACTTAATTTTGAAAATTTGAAATCAAAGTAATGTATAAGTCATTGAATACACTTACTATTAACTTCCTTGGCCTCCAAATAGACCTTTTACACCTTCTCTTTCTTCTTCCTTTGTTTATCTCCAAAATTCACTAGAAACATAATAGGGTTCCTATTAGAAAAATTTATAAAAAATTCCTATCAACTCCAAACTCCATATTGAAAGTAGAATCATCAAATTAGGCATGCTAGATACCTTAGAAAATTATCAAACCTTCAAAATTCATAACTTACCAATTTAGGGGTTAGAAACCCTAAATTCTCAATCACCAAAATAACCTCTAACCTCCTTTTTTTTTTACACTTTAACACCAAATTGAAGCTATAACTTGATGAGGATTATTTTTAGGATATCAATTAGGGTTTAAAGGTGTGTTTAAGGGTTAAAATGAAGAAGAAATCAAAGAGAGGGAGAGAGAGAGAGAGGAAACATCGGCCATGGAAGGGGGAGGAGATAGATGATGTTTTGATCTCATGTGGTAACACCACGTGAAACCTCACTTTATATTATGTTCATCTATGGCCATGATCTTGCCATGTGGTAATCCAATGGCTAATATTAACCCCCACTAGTTTATATCTCTTAGAAATTAAATCTTAAATATCGAGGCTTCAATAAATTCCTCACTTGATACTAAAAATTCAAAAATTCCATAATTAGTAAGTCTCAAAAATGTCGTAATTTAAAACTGAGAGGAACCCACTGAACTAATTAATCGCTTTTTCATTTAATTTAAACAAATTACTTCTTGATGTTAAAAAAATTCCAATTTCAGTACCATTAGCTTATTTAGAATTTTTTAGCTTCAGGTCATGCTATTCCTGGATATTTTGAGCATAAACCGAATATTTTATTATTCAACTTCAACTAAGTTACTATTCATTGGGCACCACCGTAAAATCTTTAAAAGCAATTTTAACCACCTTAATGACTTCATTTCTAACCCAAACTTCACTCAAAAATTATTTTATAATATTTACTCTCATCCTATACATTTAGTACAACTTAAGCCCCGAGAACACTATTCACAACCTAGCGCTACTATTCATCGAAATCTTGCCCTAAACCTCATTTTTCTCACACTTATATGCCCCTTACATATCACATACTCATTGGCTATTGTTTTACACTGACCTCACTTACCTTAAAGCCTCTAAATGTACATTTCCAATTTTACCCCTTACCTTTTTACATATTTACCATTTTACCCTTCACTCGATTTTCACTCCATTATTCACGCCAACTGACTCTCCTTGATCCATGCATTCATTTCATTTCCCACTTTTTCCTCTAATTCCCATTATTACCTAATGAAAATTAGACTGAAAATCGAGGCGTGACACACCTATTGAGTAGAGGAAACTCTCAAAACCAATTCTAAGGCATTTTTTTCTGAACTTTGATGCAACTTGACATACATAGTTTTCAAGCCCCATCAAAATAGGGGTAACTATAGCCATAGGGATTCAAGACGCTTCCTTATTTAGAGGGTTTCTAGTGATGAAACTTATAAATGCCGAAAATTTCTCAAGAAATGTAAGTAGAGGTCTACAAACCAAGCAAGACATCACGAAAATGCTTAAAAAAACCTTCAAAAAAGGGCTCGAGAAAGATACCCAATGGTCATCACATGATGTCAATGCAGACCTGTTTTCACAAGGGTAAAGGTCTATACAGACCTTGTGAACAAAGATGTTGACGACATCCATGCGGATCTCTTCTCATGAGGATATAAGTTCCTGCAGACCTTAACTCAGATCCATGTAGACCTTTACATTTAAAATCTGTGTAGACTTAGACATTATGGTGACCATGGGACCACCTTCTAGATAGCTAGAAATGTATTATCTGGGGGCCAAGAATTATTTTTTGTGGGGACTATAAAAGGCTAGCATTTTATGGTTGGAAGATGAGGATTTTGAAACAAAAAGGCTTTTACACTTGTCACCTGTCTCCTCTCATCCTTTTATCTTCTTCTTCTCCCTCACTCAAAATATCTACACTAAAACCCTAATCTTCCATCGATAAAGATTCAGAAAAGCTTGAAACCACCATTTTTGCTTGGCTTTAAAGTGGCCCAACCTTACATAGCTTGAAGAGACTCTGCATTTAAGGTAAAAATCCTGAGGGAACACTTATAAGGGGCTTTTCGTTTCCTTTTTTTTTTACTTTTTCTTTCTTTGCCTTCATCTTTTTTCTTCATATTTTTTTTGACATCTTTAGTTTAGTCTTTCTTCTTTTTCCTTTACTTTCGTCTTTTTAAATCTACAATCTTCCATGAAAATGGAGTTTTAAATGACCCATTTTCATGTATTTACTCCATTGAAGAGTGGAGATCATTTTTATGTTTATTTCATTTATTTGTTCTTTAATTCATTCATTTATTCATGTGTGTTAATGCTTTTATTTTTGTGCATTTATCTTTCATTTATCTGTTCTTTTTTCTATTGTATGTCGGGTAACATAGCTACTTTTTTTCTAGCTTTTTATGTTTAAGCCTACGTTTGCATGGATCTCTATAGGTGCAGGACAATGTCTGTGCAGACTTATTCTCATATATACATTCTATTTTTGAGATCCTTATGGACCAATATTTTTAGGTGACTCTTTACATGGTTACACTTGCCCCATTGCATTTTTATAGCATTTACAGAGTCCACATGGACCTCTTTGTGTGGGGAATTATGTCTATACATTCCTACTTTTATAATAAGATTTTTTTTTGCTTGCATGGTCTGTAAAGATCTACATTTGAAAACTTTGTCACGGTTGCTTTTTAGCATTCTGTGACCAAGTTCTAGTCTGCATAGACCTCCTTCGACTAAGATTTTGGTTCGTGAGAATTTATCTTTATTTGTGTTCCATTTTATGTGATTCTCTTAAGTTGTTTCATGTAATAAAGTCCTCATAGATCCTATAATATTGTTCTAACCTTTCTGTTCTTGAGTTTGAACACATTTTGGTTTCTGGAGGAAGACATACGTGCGGACATGCACTGGATGCTCATAAGGTCTACAGAAACTTGGTTTAGGTGTTCATGTAGTCCACACAGACTTGGTTTTGTCCTAGTAGATCAATTTTTTATACTTCATGTATATGGTTTGTAATTAATTTTTGTTCAATTTTTAGATTATTTGTAATAAGATTTTCAGTTGTAAGCATTCTGAATATTTCCTTGTATAATTCTATGCACACTATAATAGTTAGATTAAAATTATTTTTGATCTGATTAAAACATTAAAGCCACATAAAATGCTTTATAGAAAATAAAGGCTCAATTACACAAAAACAAAATGTTTTGGGACCAAAGTCCCCAAATGCCCAAAATTGACTTAATTTGATAAAAAAAATGAGTTTTTTTAATTAATAAGTATTTTAATCAACATATTTTAAGGACCAAAATCCTCTCATCTAAAATTATTTGTAAAATTGAATAGATAAAAAATTTTAAACAAAAATGATTTTATTTAATAAAAATATTGTAATTAATAAAATTAATTTGGAAGCAATGTTCCAATAACCAAAATGGTTTTATTTGAATAAAAGTAAAATGTTTTAACTAATAAAATGGCTTTGAAGCCAAAATTCCACAATTCCTATGAAAATGATTTTAATAAATAAAATAAATATTTTTTAATAACAAGTCATTTTTAGAACTAATGTTCTATTTATCCAATAAAATAATTTTGGACCAATGTCCTTGATTTAATGAATGAGTCCGATTTTATGTATGTTGGATATACATGATTTATTATTTTGATGGATGATATTTTTATTTGCTTTAATTTTATTTTATTTTGATAAATTTGGACGTGCAAAGATGTTAAATTATTTTAATTGCATGCTTGAAAGGATTTGATAAAAATTAAAACCGTCAATATGAAAACCAGTATTATATGACAAGCATGAATAAGAGGTATTTTTGAGTCCAGAATCTCTTTGGTTTACTTTATAGACTAATCACCTAAGTGACAACTCATGCTCACTATTGGGTAAACCACCTTATAGGAGACACTCATGCTTCCATCCTTGTGTTGAATTTAGAACATGACTTTTAGAGGTTTGTTCCAGTTCGGCTTGATGACCACAGTCAAGGTACCCCAGGCATACTTTAAAAATTAAAATATATTAACATGCAATTTTGTATAGTTTTAGTATATCAATAGTCTATTAGTGGTATATCTTGAAAATCAACATAATATTAATATGCATCGTATATTTTTATTATATCAATGATATACTAGTGGTATAAAAATCTAAATAATATTAATATATAATTTAGTATATTTATAGTATATCAATGATATACAAGTGACATAACATAAAAATCAAAATAATTTAACATATTTTATGGTATATCATAGAAATACCAAATTATAAAAGTAATAGTATTTTTAAAACCAGAAATTACAAATGAAATTTTTATTAGTTCTTCCTAGTTAGTTTGTATTTTTCAGTTTCATATATTTTTTTCTCAATTTTTTTTCATAAAAATTAAATCCTCAAACTGTTAATTAATAGAAAAATGCAAAATATTAGCATTCATAAAATCTAATAAAACTCTCCCTTATTCAAATTGAAATTTACCTTCTTATAAATCTAAAATAAATGAGAATTGTATGTTATGTTTTATATATATGGATACACGTATTTATACCTATACAAATGCAGATATAAAATACGATAATTTCTAAAAAATGAGATACGAATGCACATAATAATAATAATAATAATAATAATAATAATAATAATAATAATAATTATTATTATTATTATTATTATTATTATTATTATTATTAATTTGGGACAAATTTTTTGAACTAAAATATCCTTATAATTACATTTATTTATCATTAAAATTTTTTTTATTTTTATTTAAATCATTGATACTTATTATTATTCATATTTAATTTTCTTAAAATAAAAAATATAGTACTAAATAGTATATTTGATAAGATATTTTACTATATAGATTATATGACTATTTATATTATTAAATTTATTTAATAAAATATTTATATTCCTGCTTTAAATTAAATATTCTTTATATAAATATTATTTTATGAATTTATCTTTTGTCAAATTAAATCAGTTTGTCAATTATTTTGCCATTAACAAATAAAATAAGTGTATTTAATTTCTTTAATTAAGAGACATTATTGTTTCGAAAATCTTTTTATTTTTACTTTTTTGCTATAATATTTTAATATAATTTTAATAAAATTTTTATAACATTTAACTTTAACTTTCATTTTGATAAAGGTTAAAAAAATTATAAAATTTTTGTTAAATAAATAATTGAATTAATATTAAAATAGTAAAATTTTAATTTATTTAACATTTAATGTGTTCTTTTTCATAAAAAAATATTTTATTGAAAGATATTGAGTATTTATATCTTCTCATAATAAATTTGATTATTATTAATCGTATTACTATTATTAGATTATTATTACATAATAACATTTTCTTATAAGATTTGTAAGAAAATAATTAAAAGTCAAAGAGATAGTTTATAGTTTGATTTTTTTTAAAAAAAAAAGTGAATTTTTCTAAATGAAAAATAATCTATGTATTAAAAATTAATTAGTATTTGAAGAGAATTGTGGTTGAAAATCAAAATATGTATTTATCCAAATTTCAAATTTACTGTATATGCAAGTGAAGTTGTATACTTTCCTAATCAGAAAATAATGCATATATTGAAAATTAATATTAAGAAACATTTTATAAAGACGGCAAAGAACTTATTAAGAATAAAAAATGAAATGAAATTATTGAAGTATTTGTCAAAAAGGTTGTATAGAAACAATTATTTTTATCATAATAAAATTCTATTTAAAGTAATTAAATATATCCATTAAAGAAATTAATATTTTTTTTTCAATTACAAATGATTATTTTTACTCTTCATATATTAATTACACAAAAGCATATTAATAATAATTAATCATATTTTACAAGAGTATATATAAAAATAAATACATAACTATTGATAACCATCAAATTATCTATTTAAAATTTTATAAAAAATTATTTTTATCGTATGTAAAATTAAATTTAATGCAATTTGAAAATTATCAATAAAAGTTATTAATATTTACAATTAATTAATAGTTATTATTTTTTTATAAATTTATATCATAAAGCACGTGAAATAATTATAAAAAATTATGCTTAAATATAATTAGTTACATTTATAAAAATATATATATTAAATTTAATTAAAAATATTAGATACATTGTACACATACACTTTTATTAATAAATATTAAAATAAAATTATAAAAATAAAGAGGAATTATATAGATCTGTGCCCGGTACTATAGTAAGCGTATTTGTACGATTATGCCACCCATATAACTATTACCTATAATACTTCAAATATATTTGTAATGCAAAAGAAAAGGGTTAATAACATTAGAAATTGAGAAAAGGATCAACAACCTCAAGTCTTAGCGCGTCATGGACTATATTAGGATTTCTTTTCAAATAATAAGAAATTCTCAATAGATCCACTTTACGAAGATAAACAGCAATTGCAGTCCTCACAAATTTCTGTATGCAATCTGCTATAAGTTCTTTGTATCCACCAAGACATATCTCATAAACTTACATATAATTCGATAACATTAAATCCAAATTAGAGTGGCAATTAACTAGTCAGATATTGCATATTTTGCTTGAATTTTAAAGCCACGAGTAAAAAAAAAAAAAATTGTCCATTAAATCTTATAGGCAAGAATCAAAGTTGTGGCAATTGTGATTAGGGAGGTGGCACCACCGAAACACGCGAGTAATTTAGTATTTATAGGGCATTGACTATGAAGGAATAGAGATCCTTATGTACTCAAAAAAAAATGATATTTTTGAAAGCAGAAATTTAAAAAAAAAAATCATTTAAAAGCATGAAAACTTAAATATGCATATTTTAAAAAAATAAAATATAAAAATAGAATTTCAAAAAATGGGGCATTAATTGAATTATTGATCTAATCAGCTTCACCACCACATTTACATAATATTACAATTGATGATAAAAATGATTAGGAGAATTGTATAGCCAGTGTGCAAAAACCGAACCGAAATAACCGACCGAACCGATCGATTTTTTCAATTTAATTCGGTTATTTGGTTATTTCGGTTCAGTTTTTAATTTAAGATAATTTTGGTTATTTCGGTTCGGTTTTAGAAGTCAAAAAACCGAACCAAACCGAAGATTAATTAAAAATATATTTTTTTATTTATATAATTAAAATTATTTGAATTTTAAGGGTATATATTGAAAAACCGAACCGTAAAATTTCGGTTAACCAATTTTTTATGGGTTTATATATAAATTTATATATGAATTAAAAAA
>CANXYI011067669.1:0-11738 GCA_948208565.1 Hura crepitans
TAGACCAGGTTTAACATATGAAAGTTCGTAAAATATTCTTTGGTCCTTAAAAAATTCTCATTCTAGTTTTAAAAATTCTCACTTAGGATCCTAAAGGCCCATGCAAATTTTTGGGTCAAAGGTCAACAATTGACTTTCTAGCGTTATTCACCCGTCAGAATAAAATATTCAGAAAAAATATCTATTGACCTTAGAAAATTTTATTTCCTCCTCCATTATAGTCAGTAGAATTTTTGAGGTTGAGGGTATAATATTTTTGAGACCATCCAGGCACATTCCCGAGTCCTGAGGCTATCCTGGCCCAACTTCATTTTATCTCCGTAAATAGTAGTTCTTGACCTGAAATGAATTATTGGTTCTACTAAAATTTTTATTTCATTCGCTTTGACCACTTTCAGGCCAGTCAAAGTTTCCCGGCCAATATGCAAATCATCGAACTCAGAATGATGGCCAGCACTGCAGGGAATATCACTCGAGCCTAGATAACACTATTCATGCAACCTTGGCATACGGGCATTACAGCAAATAAAGCAGTACTCTAAGTTAGGCAAGTTATTATCCTAGTGTTTGAAGAAGGTTATGAAAGAAGGGAAGTTGTAGCCTCTCCTACCACAACCACTAAATAGTCCATTGCCTCTCAACCATAAGCATGACTAATACTACACCTACCACTAAAGAATAGGCTAGCTCACCGACAACTACAAGCTTCTTAGAAAAGATATTTAGGACTTTATTAATAGTAAGCAAATACTAGGCACAAAAGCCAGTTCGAACCCACTTCCCAAGCACCATAATTCTTTCATTCTCAATTCATGATTACCTAAAAAGTACGTTTAAAAGAACATATATGGATTTTACTAGGAGATAAGTGAAGGGTTAAGAAAGTGTAAGGCTATTCTTTTAACCAGCTTTGGGATAGAAAGAGTGAGATTTAGTTTGGGGAGAGCAAAAATTTCGAAGATGGATCCTCTAATGAGGATCCCATTGAAGGAAGGGAGAACTAGTTAGGGTCAAGGGAGAAATGGTGGAAAAGGTCTAGAAGAATGGTTAGACCCTACTTAAAAAGGAACCCAAAGTTAAAGAGGCTGAGAATGATAAGATCCTTAAATAGTTGAAGAAAACACAAGCTCATATCAATATTTAGGATTTACTAATGTCCTCTCAAGCCCATCAGTAAAAGGTAGTTGATGCCCTCGGGTAAGTAACTTTATCCATCACTACTACTTCTGAAGAACTGGTCTAGGTCATGAAGACTAGTAAGGCTAGAGTCATAACTTTCTTAGATAAAGACATGCCTTTAAAAGGAAGGGAATACAATTGGCCTCTCTTTATAAAGGCCAAGGTGAAAAGGAAGAGGACTGGATGTGTAATGCCTATGAGTCAAGGCTCTGTGAATAATACCTCCGAGGCTCGAAGAGTGTACCTGAAGTGCTGGGTCACCTTCATGAGGCTCGAGGCAGGGTATAATGGTTATGAAACTTTAAGGGGCTTGAAAATTATGAAAATAACTTAATTTAAAGTTTTAGCAAACTTAATAAATTATTTTCGGCCAAAATCAAGTGGGTCATAAGCTCAAATAGACTTGGGCTAGGAATGACCTAAGATCTGCCCAAGCAAACCCAAAAATTCCATACCTTAAAGGTCAAAAATTCGTCTGAGTGTATTGTTGAAGGAATTTTTAAATTTCAATGTCATTTGCTACTTTTTCTTAATTTTAGGTTTTGCATGTAAATTGAGGCAGTTAGTTAACTGTCCTGCAGAGGGAATTTGGCCTTGAAATTTTATGAGCCTCTAAATAGGATTAATCGAGGATTCTTAAAATGAATGCAATGATTTTTAGAGGTCTGAGTGAATTCTTAAAATTAAATCGAGCAATTTCAGGATGGTCAGGTTACATGTGTCCCCACTCGAGCCACCTCAGCCACTATATATACCCTCCTTATGCCATTTAAACCTCCACTTGGCACCCACCACTCACCCACCTCTATTTTCTCCTTTCTTTTTCTTCTCCCACCTAATGCCATCTTCTCTCTTCTACCTCCATATTTATGGCTTCCCAAGCCTAAATTAGCCATTAATTATCACTAAAATCCCTTTAGTTAGGAAGCAATTAAGCATTAAAGTTTATGGAGGCCATAGATGACCATGAAATACAAGAAATTTTGAGATAGGTTAAGTTTACATAGAAAGGAGGAGGAAAATTCAAATTGGAATGTAAGTCTCTTTTCTTCAATTTAAAAATTTCTCCTAGGGGATTTCATCACTCTAAGACTCTTCATACTCATAGAATTTCAATTGAAGGACTATGGAAATTTTTGGGGAATTTTTTAGGTATTGTCATGACTATGCAAGTGCAAAAGAAACTCAAGGTGAACTAATGATTCAAACCTTCTAAAGTGTAAGGAAAGGTTGGAAATTGAATGAGGTATGTGAATTTGAGGTATTTAAATCATGCCAATTATATTTTATGCATAAAATTTATAGAAATGGTGTATAAAACTTAGGGAATTCAAGGCTAAAGTAGTTGTAATTTTAAATTAAGCTCGTGCTGATGCTAATTGTCTATGGTATGAATGATTTGAGTGGTGAATTAGTGAAAAGAATAAATGGAAAGGCAAAAGGTCATGTTAGTCAGAGGTGTATGTGTGAGTATGGTGGGTGTATGGCTTGAAAGAGATGGAAATGTGGTCTCTTTAGTGTGTTTGATATGTGAAGGTATGATTTATGTATGTGTATGGTAGAGAAAGGAAGATTTTGTGGTGTTATATTGAGTGGTTAAAAGGTTCCTTATGTTACAAGGTATGTGTATGGCATGGTGGCATGAGACATTAAATGGGAATTAGGATGTTAGGCAAGGCATTGTAGGTGTATGTGGTGAATTTAGTTGAAGGATGCTTGTAGGCATGGTTTCTTAGTGTGGCCGAGGCAGGTACATGACATGTCAAGCCTTAGTTTGCATGGTATGTGATGTGTGTGTGTGTGTGTATGTATGCTTAAGTGATGCTATTGTATGTGTATGCATGAGTAAATGTGAAAAAAAAAAGCATGAATGTGGCCCTTGGCAAGCTTTGCTAGAGAGGTATATGAGGTGAGTTTGGCATGATATAAATGTTATGGCATGGCATGTGTGTGTGAGAATAGCATGCCATGGAATGTGTAATGTGAACTTAGCATGAAATATGGAAATATGTATGAGTAATGCAGCATGAAAATATATAAGGTTTTAGTAATAAGTAATATTTGGAATGGAGTTAGAAAAAGGGCTTAAAAATGGCTTGAAATTAAATAGTAAAATGGACCTAAAAATGAGACTTGAAATGGCATATAACTTGGTCTAAATCTTGAACATTTTGTTAGATGGATGTGAAATGGATTTGAGGCCACTTTTAGGGCCATTTGAATTGTGTAATTGAGTATAGCTTTAGGCCTTTGGCTATGGATAAAAATGGGTGCAATTGGCACAAGGAAAATGACAAGAAATAGAAATATTTTTGGACTTATAATTGCATATGCAAAACATAAAAATGACTTATAACTATCTAAGAAAATGACCTAAAAACTTATACAATATAAATGGCTTTAAACATAGACATAAAATAAAGACTTAAATTAGACTTAAAATAGACTTAATTGTGCCTAAGGAAGTGACCTAAAATGTTATGGGAAAATTGACCCATAATTGTCCGATCAGATTAAAAATGACCTATAACTCTCTAAGTGAAATTTTGACTCTCAAAATAAATTCATAACTATCTATTTTTCACTTTATAAGATGATGATAAGTAAATAAATGAACATAAAATAAGATCAGATGGCCTATTAATTGGACACCCACTGGATGGGTTGACCGGTTAACTTAGGGATTAGCCACTATTAGATATTTACTGATGATTTTTTATATATTGGGAGGTCTACAGACTAATCCCTGCTATCCTTTAGAAGTGTTGGATATTGATGCTTATCTGGATATTGGAAGGTTTACGGACTTATCCTTTCTATCCACTAAATTTTCTTACTATGATTTTTGGATATTAAGAGGTCTATAGACTAATCCATGTTATCCACAATATGATTGGTGGTTGATTTGTTTGAGATATTGGAAAGTTTATAGATTGATCCCTGCTATCTCTTGTCTTGTATTAGGAGGTTTAAGTGAATCAATCCCTGCTATCAAACTAGGCTGGTGTAGCGGTCGAGGTCCAAAATGTGAGCCACTATATAATTTTCAGTTCCTTCTTGGTCTAATGTTTTGAGTGTAGTCTTTCTAGTCTAGCCTATTAAATTAACTTAAAATAAAAATTGAAATTGACTAGTAATAACTAGAATGGAGAAATTAAATAAAGTGTTCACAATGGCATTATGGTAAGTATTGGAAAAATGTGGCAATTCAGAAAAATTGCATGAATTAACTATTATACCATTCGCTTTTACCATCATATTGTCACTACATATAAACCATTGCATATTACATAATTTAAATACATTAAATTCAGCACTGAGCCTTATACTCAGCGTACCAGTGTTTTGGTGCACAGGTTGCAAAGGTAAGCAGTCTAACCTCAAAGATCATGTAGTGTAATAGTAGGAACTGTAAAGGATATATAGAAGTCTTTTCATATTTTGTTAGTTAGCACTCATGTAAATGCTGTAGGTTATAGGTTTAGCATGCTAGGAGGCTGCTTATGTTTGTATATATATAAAGGATAGGTGAGATGTATATAAACAGTTGTTTATTTGAATGGCTTGCTTTTATAGTTTCTGATAACTGTGGGCTTGAGGCCCTGTGTGATTGTGAAATATTATTGATGTGGGATAAGAATATTAAGGAGACCAAAAGGGTCTAGGAGATGGAGTTAAATTAATAATATTATAGAAGTACTTTTATAGGAAAAAAATTTCAAAATGTCACCCGGGTAGCCGTTGTGCTGCCTAATTTTCTTTAAAATGTAGAATGTCTATTAAATAGTTTTCTAAGCCTGTTATACCTCAAATAAGAATGTTTAAGTGTTAAACTAAGAAACTAAGCAATATCTGATAAAGTTTGAAAACAGTCTTTAAGTGTTAAGGAATGTATGCCTAGTGCAATTTAAGGATGGGTGATCAGGTAGGAATTGCATTGTCTATTGAATTTCTTAGGGAATTCTGTAGGGAGTGTCACATTTGGTGGTATCAAAACATAGGTTATATATTCTTAGGTGTTTTACATGAGTGCTAAGATCTAAGGTTATCTCTTTTTGAACTGCTACACAGCTAAGAGGCTGATAGGTCCTATTTCTTTTGTAGTTGCTCAAGATGAGTGATTAGATACCCAAAGATCAGGAAGAGGAAGTGGCTAGCTATTCCCTTATTATAGTTTATAGGGGTGTTGGCAATGTAACCATACTAGAACCCAGTGATGCTGTATAGTAGCAATGGCCACAAGCACACTCATAGACTCGAGATTCCCTGGCACTATTATAGCAGATAGTGAATCTACTTAGACATACTTCTACAGCTATTGTTCCACCTTCTGCACTAGCTCCAATACCTTTACCACCACTAGCTTCTTCATAGAAGATACCTTTAGAGAGGATTAAAAAAATAGGAGCTATAGATTTTTTTGGTATAAAAGAGGATGATATGGCTCAAATAGAGTACTACTTGGAGAGAACCTTTAGAATTCTAGAACAACTAGAGTGTTCAGAGGAAGAGAGCTTGAATTATACAACTTCTCTCCTTCAAGAAGAAACATTTCATTGGTGGGATATAATAAAAAAGAGGAAGGCAGTAATAGAGCTCACTTGGGAGTTCTTCTTAATATTGTTTAGGAAGAGATATATATTCCAGCCTCATACAAGGATAAAAAGAGGTAAGAATTTTTAAATCTGAAACAAGGTAGAAGAATAGTGTTAAACTATGAGAAGGATTTTACTAGACTAATAAGATATGCTAAAGAGTTTATTCCTAATGAAGAGGAGAAATGTAAGAAATTTCTAAAAGGCTTGAATGTAGAACAAAGGATGTAGATAGCTAACTCAAGGGTTACAAATTTTGCAGTATTAGTAACATCTACATATGATATAGATGAGATGGTACAGGATAAGGGAAATTTCTTTCAAAGGAAGAGATAGTTTATTATTGGGCAATCCAGTGTAGCCTTAGGTGGTAGTAAGAAAAGAAAAGAAGCATAGTCTCAATCTCAATTTGTGCACTAGGCACAAAGGTAAACACAATCTCAGTAGACTCCCACAGTTAGACCTCGACCACCTCTATGAGCTACTAGTGCTCCAAGACCAGCAAGCAATAGGAATGGACCATTGACTTGCAATACTTGCAATAGGAGACAATGGGGGCAATACTTGTTGACTATAAAAGGAGAATGCTTTAGTTATGGTACCTGAGATCATTATCAAAATTAGTGTCCTTAGTTTTTTTTTCAAACTAAAAGGTTCAACCTTTTCTTTTTATTTTCTTATGAATTCATTGAATTACTTTCAAAAAATTTCTGCATTAAAATTAACAAAAAAAAAGTCAATTCAAAAGCTATTTTCTCATTAAAAGTTGGAAAATGAGAAGAAGAAATGATATGGAAGGGAATTAGCCTTTTAATCCATTTAAAACACCAAGTGGTGGTGAACATCAAAATACCACTTTCATCCATCTTTATTCAGCAAATTAGCTTTGAAAATGATTTTTTGGAGGTATAACATGCTAATAGAGTAAAAGATTAGGTTATTATCTAAAAAAAAAAATTAGGCTTGCTTACCTTAAGCATTACCCCTACCTTCTTTAAAAAAGATATAAACAACAGCCCTTTCATATTTCTCCTTTGAATTCAGCCCAATATTAATCTTAACATCATTATCATCATATGTTCTTCTCTAGATTTGACTATAGGTTAATCTAATATTGTTATCACATTTAGATTCAGCTTAAAGTTAATCTAACATTTCTATCACATATACTTTTCTTCATATTCAACTTTATGTTAATCTAATATTTTTATCACATATGCTTTTTGGGATTCGACTTCACATTAATCTAACATTATTTTTCCTCCTTTAGATTTAACTCTATGTTAATCAAACAACATTAGCACACATTTTCATCCCTTCGAATTTAGCTTCATTCCAATTTGATAGCTTCATAAGTCAACACTCAACATATTAGGCAAAATAAGTTAGAATTTCTTTTTTATACTTTGTTATGCCCCATTTTAATTTTTGTTTTTGCTTTTTCATAGCACATAAAAAAGTGGGGGCAACTATAAATGCCCTACCTTTTAGACCTATGATGATAACTAGAGACAAACTCAAGTAATAAGGTAAGAAACCTAAAACCTTGGTCTATACGAACCATCTTAGTACGAGTCTACCCTAACTTGATGCTATGAGGTTCGCACCAACTAACATAGACCTGGCTTAGAATAGTAGAGCCTACGGCCCATGGTCCGTTAGGACAAGCCAATGCCTATTTCTATATGGACTAAAATAAACTCAGCCTAGAGTAAGGTTTAGAACCTATGGCCTGCCAGGGTAAACCAAAGCCTAGGTCGGCACGGACTTATCACCATAAAGCTTCTAGAAATTTAATCTTCCTATTTTGACTCTGACTCCTAATCTTACAAGAACTTTGCCTTTTTTGGATGGGAGAATTGTCCACTCAACCTATAAATACCCCTTCCAAAGGGAGAATTAGGGGATTCGAATAGAAAAATTAAAACATGTAATTTTGAAAGTCTAAGGTATGGACTTCAAAGCAATATTTGCTCTACAAGTCATAAGCTTGCACTAAAATAATCTTACTTTCTAAACCTAACTATAGATAGCCTAACCTTTTGGGCTTATGATGATAATTAAAAACAAGCTCCAAAGCAACAATGCAAGGTACTTGGAAACCTAGTCCGCACAAACTAACAAGGCAAAGGTTCACCCAGACATAATGCCATATGGTTTGTATCACCCACCTAGATTCTACCTAGCCTAGGGCTAATAGTTTGCCTGGACAAACCAAAGCCCATGTCCACATGGACTAATACAAACGTGGCCTAAGACTTAGCCCAAAGGCCCTTGACTAGTAAGAAAGCCCATAACCTAGGTCTATACAGATTAACACAAAACTTGCTCAAGACTTGGCTTAAAGACTATGAACCAATGGGAAAGTCCATAACCTAGTTCTGTATGAACTAAGTTGCCTATGTCCATGTGAAATTGCCGATAGAAAGCTTCTAGAAGTGAGAGCTTTCTATTTAGACTCTGTCTCCTAATCCTAAAAGAATTTTAACTCATCTGGATTGGATAGCCATCCCCTAAACCTTTAAATACCCCTTTTGGTTATGAGAAAGAGGAGGCAATTTGAAGAGCCAAAACATTACTCTTCGAGAGTCTAAGAAAGGACTCAAAGAAAGGATTCACACAACTAGACTTTAGCCCATACTAAAAATTCCATTCTTTCCAAAATCCTATATTTTTGTGTTGTTGTTTAAGAGCTTTTTGATAAGGCAATATCTGAGGCCTCTTACAGTATGTATAATATACGTACATACTACTTATATAGACCTATGATCTCTCATGATTGATCATAAGTGAGGTGATTCCATGTAATCTCCATATTAATCATAGGAGTAAGTCATCATTTTAAACTATTTTATTGTGTATAGTTGACTCTTCACTTATTGTGATTATTCTGTTATTGTAATTTTATTCATATAGACCTATCTTGAGGTATGTTTATGTCCACATAGACTAAATATATTGATATATGTGTAATTGGACATCTATGCAAGCCATCATTTAACACTGTTTTAATGTTAACTTACATACAGTGTATTATATTTGCCATATTTTATGTGTTTATATGTTGTTATATTACATGATTATCATGTGAACATTATTTCGCATGATCGAACTGATATGTGGTCCATATGGTCTCTCTTTCTTGAGGATTGTAGTTAATACGAATGGTTATGCTTGGTATTTATTCAATCTTAGTTAGTGGTCTGCATAGACTCCCTTTCATAAGGAATGTAGTCTATATGGATAATAATGTCTTATGTGTATCCATGCTGATTTATAGTCTAGACGGACTCCCTTTCATGAGGAACATAATTTATACGAACAACTTTTTATAATCTCAATCCTTGTATATATATGTGTATGTCATATGTGATCAATAAATTTGTAGTTTTTCGAATGATTATTCTTTTAAGTATGCGTCATGATCCATCTTTATTTATGCCAAATATGTTGTTGTATGTATATTTTTTTCTTGAGGTCATCGCAGACCACTACTTATTTTTTCTTACCTATTACTTTAGTTCTTTCTAATTAACTATTTTGGCTGAATAGAAAGTTCAAACAAACCTATCCATTCTTACATATAGTAGTTCTCATGAATGTATATTAGAGTATTATTGAGTCTACACGGACTTTACGATGTACAGGCAAGACCAATTATATGTCTTATACTATCTTAGTTGGTTTTATACCCTTTTATATCTTTTGGTTATTTTAGGTTGAAATAGGTAGTTAAATAACTTATTTTACATGTAAGAAGCCTAATATCACATCTAAATCCTTAATAAAAGTCACAAGAAAAATGTATTTTAATAAAGGCCAATCTCCTAGAGATGGCAGTTGGGCTATTATCGTTAATTCCTATGGAACTACGGGTAATTATCAGGTCAAATAACAACTAACAAATGAATTAATTTTTGGATGCCAATAAATACTTGTGCTTATTATATATTTCAGTATTACATTTTATTAATCTAAGTGAAAAGGTGACATAAATGTTTTAATTAAATACTTGCTTGCTTGATATGGGATTAATAAATGTTAGAATAATGAAGGCATATTATAGGGGCATAAATAAGATATAATTTAAACCCTTTTTAGGTAAAAGATAAGTGGTCCTGGTGTAGGGCTAGGTGACAACTCCAAACACTAACTACTCTCGTGCCTAGTAAAATACAATAAGTCTGCAGTGGCAACTCTATAAGGGATTAAGAATTTAAATCTTAAAGTGCCCAAATAATAACCATCTAATATTTTAATTTTTATTAGTCCCATGCATTACACTTTATATAAATAATGTCCCATTTAACCTAGATGGTGTTGTGAACCATGACCTATTTTTCATCTAAGAATGCAAAATTGCTAGTATATCGATCACTCACAAGCCTTATACCTTCAGATATATGAAATGACAAACTAACTGGGCACTATTATCCTTTATTAAAAAGACCCGTTAAGAGAGACCCCTACTTATGGGAGCCATAAAGCCTTTCTAACCAAATCATGAGCCTATATAGTTAAACTTAATAACTTCCCCTTGGTTGTATAACCTTAAGTGTTTGTGACTTGCATTATGACTGCTATGTAGGCTTATTACATTTAACCTTATTTGTAGTGGAAGCCAAGTCCATCATGCCTTTTATCTAGGATGGACCCAACCTAATTTCATAATCAAATTAGAATTAAATGTTAAAGGCCATTACTTTTGCATGCATTTTAGAAACGAGAGATTGATTAAGCCTAATGATGCCTATGATCGAACTTATGCATCCCCCTATAATGCTTAGGTAATCCCACTTAAGAAAGGAATGGCTTGACCCCGTGTGTAGGAAGAATAAAGTTAGAAGCCTTCTTGTATATGTTTGTCCTTATAGCATAATGTAAATGTGTTCCATACATATCATGCATCATTTACATTTTATATTGTTAATATACTAATCATGAATCATTCCTAACCCATTATTTTGATAGCCATCATTAATCCCTTATTCACTACCCAATGGAAAAGAGTAAGCAAATGCCTCAGCAAAGATAGTGATCCACTACCAGTCTAACCAAAAAGAAGAACCATGTCTATTGATGAGATCATTACCAAATCCATGCTAATGAAGGCATTGGGTGAGATGGAGAAAAGAATGATGGCATCTTTCACCAATACCATGTCTAGGGTATGAAAAGAAATAGGATAGACTTTAGCCACTAACAGAGGCAAAGAGGTAATAAGGAGAGCATGACGACTAGATTTCAAATAAGGAAATCCCCTTGGTTAAGAATTCTTATAATAAAATCCCTCCGCCCAAAGTAGTTAAAGAGGATCAAATCAAAAAGTTGAATGAGAAAATAGAGTCCATGACTAGACTAGTCACTAGGGGCAAAGATATTAATCTTAATGATAACAGTCTAAAACAGTAACACCCCCTACCAGTCCTACCTAAACTAATAAGGTGTGTTACTCTTCTATACCTATGTGCCTGTAATCTGAGAGTATCGCCATCAGGCGCTACCAGACAATTCTTAATATTCGGGTAGCTTAACAGCTGCCCTGTTACCTAGCCTAAATTTAAACCTGTAAGAAAAACACTTTTAAACACCAACCAACAGCCACATACTCACATGGACCCTCTGGTCCTCCAAATCACATTCAACATTCAGCAACATTCAATCACAGGGTCAAAGACCCACTAATGGTCATGCATTCAAACAACAATCATTTATATATATGATAATGTGATCCAAAGCATACAACCTATACCTATATATAAATGATACTGCAGGTTCACATATACAACCTATCTCCACTAGTACATGAGTGCACACCTATATATTACTTTAAGAGAAAGAAAATAAAATACCAAAAAGACTCTTATTCAGCTACACTATACACCTTGTCTGATGCTGTGAGCCCCTCTATCTATGACCTATGCATCGAAACATCGATACGCTGAGTATAAAACTCAGTGGTGG
>CANXYI011067699.1:0-11035 GCA_948208565.1 Hura crepitans
TAGTATAAAAATTATTTTTTTTAACCTGGAAATAATTTTGTGAAAAATTGCTTTAAAATAGTCTAGAACTAGGTCTATATTAACTGTTCCAATCAGATACTTTTAATCTAGACAGTATTCTATATAACTAATTTAAACAAAAAAAGATAAAATAACAGTCATCTTTTTTAAAAAGTGATTATTTGTTTCTAAACAGCTAATTAATATTCTTAATAGTCAAAAACTTTTTTGAACTTATATATTTAACTCAATTTTCACTTGAAAAACATATAGAGAAAAAGAAAAAGTAATGGAACATTTTTATCTCTAAAGCAATCCTTGCTCTATACTATGTTTTATATCTCCAAACTTCCTGTAATTCATTTATTACACTCCTTCCTTAAGTTTAATTACAGATTTCTATGTGATTAATCCTAGAGAGAAAAATTCTTCTTGTATAATTTATATCTTTACTTTTAAATGCTAAGATCAATTGGGAAGATCTAGTAAAGAGATTTTTACTCAATCTTATTCCTTAAATAAAGATTGTGGATAGTTTCTTATTAAGACTATAATTGGTTTTAACTCTTATCAAATAAAAGAGTTGAGTAGAGATAAAATTTCAAGTGTGTTATTTTGAGGAATGGATATAAGCTTGGGAGAACCGAACCACTATAAAAATCTTTGAGCAAGTTATTCTTCTATGCTCTACTCCTTTTTGTTTGTGAAATATTTGGAAAAACTTTAATTTTTATTGTTCTCTGATTTTGAATACTTTAGCAAAATGGTTTGAACATTCTTCTCAGGTTTATTTGACCTTCTATTAAGTTTTCAAAAATCAATTTTTATTTACGATTCACTTAGTATTTTAAAAGATTATTTTCAAATCTATCTAGAACATCTATTAGAGCAAAAATCGATTTTCATTTCAGAAAGTTTTAAAATACTTAATTCACTTCCTTTCTGAATGCTTTAGAGACCAACGTAAAGTATTTATAATCATAAGCTCTAATTAAGTTTTATACAAAAATTTTAGATTAAAAATAATGTTTGAATTTTTTTTTGTATAATGAATTAACTCAACTCATAATGGATTAATTAGAACATATAAATTTTCAAATATTGACAATGTTGTTAAAAAAAATTGAATCAAAACACTAATCTTAAGTATTATTTTGGCTAAGCCTCTAAGTTTTCTTATGAGACTATTATAACCCATTACTCTTCTTGCCATATCCCATCTCCAATGTTTTGACCCAAAAAAGTTAATAAAGTGTTGTTAAACAAGGTTTTGGAGATGAAAATCAATCTAATATTGAAAAATAATTCAGCAATTTAACATCCAAGCATAATTTATTTTTTAGCCAAAGAAAAGGACAATAATAGGAAAAGCAATTCCAATACGCATCTTTTTAAATACCGCATGACAGACTAAAGGGAAAAAAATTACCCATATAACTTTAGAGAGGTGAAAAATTTTTGAAGTCATTTTATGTTATTATTATATGTGCTACTACAAGATTTATTTTTTTTTTCAAAATATAATAAATATTCGAAGTTCTAATAATTGTATATATGACAGAGTGCGGGATGAATTCATGTTCTTCCAAAAACAAAAAGAAAAAAAAATAGACCACGGGCAAGATATTTTCAAAAAATTATTCAAATTTTCAATCATATATATAATATTTTGTAATAGAAAAGCAAAACCATAGTTGTAGCGGAATCAATTATCGATGCAGGGGCGGCCAATAAAGACAACGATGTTTTGTATTGTCGGTTTGATCAGGAATTGTTTTCTTCCTATCTTACGCAAATTTTCACATAATTGGCGCTATGTAACGACAATTATTATTTTTAATAAAATTATTATCTCAATTTAGTTCATATATCTTATCAATTAAATCACAAATTTTTATATATAAAAAAATTATTTTTACAAATTGATTAAAAACCATTCATAACTCCTGCGATTAAAATCTAATTACTTTTTTAATTGATTAAAATTTAATTTTTTATTTTATTTTTCTGGCGATTATGAGAAAAAAAAATCTAAAAATGATCAATTTATATACTATGATTACAATTTACATATAACAAAAAAAATCAAATATAAAATTAAAAGAAAATTACCATTCATCCTTTTTATTTTTAATTTTGAAAATATACCATAAATATTTAAAATTTTTAAATATACTCTTTTAGTATTTCATATTTTAAAAATGTCTCAAAATTATCTATTTGCTACTATTAACTTAAACACAATATTTTTTTAAGAAAGTTTTGTTTATTTTAAAGATTTCTTCTGTACAAAATTTATTTTTTAAAAAAATTAACATTGATTGTTATAATTTAGAATTTAGGGTTTTAAAATTTTAGAGTTTAAGATTTTAGGTTTAAGGTTTAGAATTTTAGGACTTAAAGTTTTAAAATTTTAAAACTTAAAATTTTAGGGTTAGGCTTTTAGGTTTAGAGTTTAAAATTTTAGAGGGTTAGAGTTTAAAATTTAGTGTTTTAGAATTTAGGTTCAGCATTTTAGATTTAGGGTTTATGCTTTAGTATTTAAAGTTTAAAATTTTAGGTTTACAGCTTAAAATTTTAAGATTTAGAATTTAAAATTTTAAAATTTAGAGTTTTAGAATTTTAAGTTTAGAGTTTAGTTCTTTAAATTTGAGGATAATAACAAATATTTATATCAAAATTAGAGTAATTTTAAAATTAAAAATTAAAAAATATGTAATTTTAAAAGAAATTATATAAAATACTTTAAAAAAAACATTATATTTTTGAACGTTTATGAATAATTTCTTATAATTAAATGATATTAATAACAAACAAAAATATAACCATCTAAAGATATGCCAACATGTTTTTATACTTTAGCCAACATGGACGGTGCAGCTAATTACATCATCACTTAGCCGACTGTGCTGTGCCACGCGCTGCCATCCACGTCATCTTAGTTGTACCTGTACCACTATCCACATCAACGTAATCAATAACCCTGCATCTCAAAGCCTCCATGCATTTGGAAATTGATAATATTAAAACCACATTTATTAAAATCAAAATTAGGTACATTATTTCCTTCACAAGAAAACTCTAATGTGATTAATGATTTTTTTAAATCTTAAATCATTTTCAAAATTACAAAAGATATAAAAATAGAGTATTATTTGTAATTTTGCTATTATATCATTTTGTCCAATACAGCCCAAACTAACATAGATTATAATGACAAGTTTGACATCTAAATCAGACATAAATTGCAATTTTTTTTTTCGAAAAGAGGAATAGGTACGATTTTATTGAGCATTTGGTGGCATTTAGGTTTATTTGTTGCAACCTAAAACAATTATTAATAAAAAAAATGAGCATTACCAATCAATCAAGAGTTTGGCTGTACTGCGAACTCCAAAATTTATTATCTAAGGCTCACAATAGAAGTTCATATAAATAAAGGGCTTGGTTTATGGGACACCTAATGGTGGGGTCCTCCACGACGGCCAACCATTATGCTTTTGATGTTTGTCCTGCAAATGATTTAATATAAGTTAATATAGCCCTTAATTTGTTATTGAAAAAGATTCCATTTAAGTCGACATTACCCTAATTTGTGATTAATTTAAAAAAAAAAATCACTAATTTTTTCTCCTTTTAATAAGAGGTGTTAAAATTAAATTTTATGCAACACTTTTGAAATTTCTGAAAAAAATGCTTTACTCTTTTATAAAGTTAAAATAATCAAGAATGATTAAAAAAAATCATTATCATATCAGTGATAATAGTAGAATCTTGATATATATATATATAGCGACGAAAATTACAACTTACAAAACTAACCAGTTACAACCACTAATATATTGACCAAAATTCAATGTTGAAAGTAATTAGTTTAGAATAATTAGAAGCTAATCTTGAGTTATATACCTCACCAAATTAAAACTTCATTTGTGATCACAATGTTATTGATAGTGGCTTTTTGAAACCAAAGTGACTAAACTAAATTGAAAGCAAAAGTATATTTACTTCGATCTCACTTATACTACATGGAAGATATTTCCCTTCCTTTTCCCTCATTTTAAGTTATTTTTGCAATTTAAACCACTATTTATGACATGATTGTTTCATTTTTTTTTTTACAAAATTTATTCAACTAAAAAAATGTCAATATTCAACTGGATCTAATCTAATTAGCTTTTACATATTTTTTTTACGGGTATAGATAAAGGATGTGAAAGGTGGAAAAGTTGTCTGTTTGCTTTGAGTCAATAATTACAATGGGCATAATCAATTTATATTAATTATCAAGTCATAGAAGAGAAATATCTTCCATTATGTAATACTTACTTATCCTCTTTTGGTGGTAAGACTAGAAGAATGTAAAATATATTACCATAGATGGAACTATTACACGTACAATAATCCTCAAGGGTAGTTTTACAATAGGGAGAACACAAAAGGCGAAGGTAAATAAAAGAAATGTAATAATAACTCCTACTATATAATAATGTCATACGTATAGTATTGCCTTTTTTTAGAGGAGTAATAAAGGATTCCCGCCCTACAACTATCATAAACTCTTGCAAAAATAGGTAAAATATATGAACATAAGGCACATGCTAGTTTTATTAACATAAGATATATGTTAATTGTATATTATATATTAAATTTAACAGTCAATAATTAAAATTCACAAATATTAAAAATAAAAATTAAATTTTAATTTTTAAATTTAACGTACACCATACACACTATGTGTACTTTATATTAGACCCATAAATGTCCAAGAAAAGGTGCAACTACCCAACTCAAAAACTATACATTGCTTTGTGCCAGGAAGGAAGCAGTTAACTATGGCAACTTCTTTGTGTTGGTAGGAATCTCTCAAACATTTACTCCAAAAATAATTCATCCATTTTCTTTTTATAAATCATTGGTATTCAAAATTCAATAGCCTGATTAATATGCATTCACACCAAGTAAACACACAAAAGGGAGGCAAAGTATTCCCCTTTAAATTTTAGAAGTACTCTAAACTCAAAAATAAAACCCAAGACATCTGATTTACAGAAAAATAACTCGTGCCATGCTATTTTACACTCGATATAATTCATCCAATTTTAACTGAGCGATTTCATTTCAGAAAGGCATGTTCTTAGTCAATCAGTAGGGCCACATTGTATACATATATCTTGCCAACTCACATATATATTAGCATATATATCAGTGGCATTTTGTCACTTCTAGCCTACTCTAACAATATAACTATCACCATATTATTACAGGTATCTAACGATCTGCTTATTCAAAGTTTACAAAGTTCTTCAGATCCTAGCAATCTTAATGTTATCTATGAGAGTTCTGATCAATACTTCTGCATGAAATGGCTGCTGAAGCTGATATTCAAGAGCCAGTGCCTTTAAAGGTATGTGAGACCACCACCTCCTCCTCCTCCTTGTAGCATGCTTTTTCACTTTGTTTGTTGCTAGATTCTCTGCTACTTGGATCAAGAAAAACATTTACAAAGTGTAACAGTTATCTGAAACAAAAGATCAGTGAGAAAGTCAATAAATCATATCGAATCAAGCATATAATAAGAGATTATTCAAGTAGAATTTCCTCTTCTTTGTCTATTATAACTAGTATATTAAAAAGTTTCAAGCCTTTATTGGCCTTATTTTCTATCAAAAAAAGAAATAAACAAATAAAAACGAGTATACATCTCTTCACTTTTTTTTCAAAAGAGAAAAATATAAAGAGAATGAAAGAAGCCATAGAAAAAGGACTAGATTCTTTGTATCTATATTAATTCCTTGGATCAGAATTTCTTTTTAATGCCTGCTAGAAACCATGGATAGGCTAAAATATTTGAAAACTTCTGTCAACCTTATATCACACCCCTTCTGATGATGAAAGACATGGCAGAAAACCCAAATAACACTTTCTCTTTAGCTTTACCAAAGTTGTATGCCCTAGTTTTCTTACATAACTCGTCATCCGAGATAAGCTAGCAGAAGCTGAAGATTTGATAACCTTCTACATGAGATTAATTGCCATATTATATGATTTGTAAAAATTGCAAAACAGTGATACAGTCTTTTTAACAAGAAATGTAAGTAGACCAGTATGTTTATGCAGGAAAAAGGAGTTAGCAGATGCTTGAGCCCAGGAGAGCAAAGCCAACCTTCTGAAACTGTTGATTACTTGGCAAAATCAGGAAACGTGGAAGTAGCAAGTAACGCAGTGATTGAAATTGTGCATAGTAGCTTTGAAGGCAATGCTAAAGTTATAGCTGGTGAAAGTTGTTTGGAATCACCCTTGATTGCCACGGTTCCTGAAGAAGAAACCAGCATAAAGCAAGAAACATGTCGAACTCATGAAATACCATATCAAGCAGAGAAGAGAATGCTGGACGAAGTGCAGATAGAGAAAGAGGAAAGTTTCAAAGCTGCAGACAAGATAGGAGCCAAGACAGATGAGGTTACAAATGATATAAAAGAGAGAGCTGAAGAGGATGACAAAAGAAGCCATGAAATTTTAAATGCTACAGGAATCAGTTTAAAGGTGGAGAATATTGAACAACCACGCACCAAGGTTTGTGAAGAGGAAACTTCAAAAGAAGAGACATTATTTGACCCAGTTGAAGCAAATAAGCCGGGATCAGTTGAAGAAAACCCAGCAAGTGTCGAAAAAGAAACTAATGATTCGCATAAAGATGATGAAGAAGGAAGGAAACCAGAGAAGAATGCTGAACTCAAAAGTAGTAAACTGGAGGCAAGCACAGGTCAGGATGAAGAACCTTCGGATCTCAAGCCTGATTTCACATTCCACAACTTGGACACTGATGTTGAAACAAACACACGGGCTAACCGAAAAATTGAAGTGCAAGACATTGCTGGGCATGCTGAAACTCTACCCTTTGAACAAAACAATGGGGAAAAAATTTCTGAAAGAGTAGGAGGAGAGCAGGCGGATGGTTGCTCCAGTTTCTTGGATAAGGAGAAGAGTCCTGATGTGGCCAAACCAATTGAAACTATAGAAAGTGAGAAACAGGACATAAAACATTTTTCGACCAGAGAAGCTTCCGCAGTTATGGGAAAAATTCCAGAAATTCAGAGCAATGATGAAGAAGTTTCTGCAATTATGGAGGCTGACAAAGACAAACTTGACAGGCTACCATCCACATTGGCAACAGACAGGTCGAGCACGGAAGAAGCTTGCCCTGAAATAGAAGATAAGCTAGAACAGACATTCTCTGTTGAAAGAATGGAGCAAAACCAAGGGGCAAAAGACATCACTGCTTCTTCAGATGAAGCCCAAGCTGGTGTAGTAGTTCCTTCTATCACAGAAATTGAAGAGTCACGCTTGCAGAAAGTAGACAAAGCTGGTATATCCAAAGAAGTCTCAGAAACTCTGTCAGAGGAAGTTGTCAAGAGGGGTTCAAAAGAAAGCATAACTGAAGCATTCAAGACAAAGCCTAAAGCTGATGGAAGCAGAGATGAGAATGTCAAGGGTGAGACCCCTAGTGAGGGAAAGCTTGAGAGTGGCGATACAGTAGTAGAAGATGAAGACAGAAATAGAGATGCAGTTTTTACTCCAGAGTGTAACCAAGATGAATCAGGAAATGAAAACGTGAAAACATCTTTGGAAATGGTTTCCGAGAAGATAGATACAACAGAAATGGTAAAACCTACCAAAGATGATTTAACAATCAAAAATCAGGAAGAAAGCTTTGATGAGAAAGAGAAAGAAGAGAAATCCTTAGATATTGACGCTGCAGGGGATGATGAGATTACAAAAGTAGAGGTTAGAAATTGAACCTTTATCAATTCATAAGTTTAGTTGTATGCACTGCATTATTTCACCAAGGAAGTGAACAATACAGAATCAACAATGACAACTATATCCCTGAAGTTTCACAAATTTTCTTTCCTTGTTGCAGAATCTCCCGCCACCCAAACTCAGTGAGAAGACTGACATTCCAGAAGTTGAGATTCAAAACAAAATTGTGGGTAAGTTTGATATGACTCATTCATTGGAAGAAGAAAAAATAAAAGCAGGTAAGGAACTGAGCCAAAACTCAGATTTTGAACCTCAAGACCAAGTTGATGACGCAAATGGAGCTATACATGAGGAAAAGCAGCAGGAAAATGACTCTCAAGCAAGTGGAAGTACAGAGAATACCATTTCAGAGCTTGCATTAGCAAAAGGGGCAGTAACTACAGAACCAAGCTCAGGAACAACTGAAAGAGAGATTGAGAAATCAGAAAAGATTGAGGAATTGGACTCTGAAAAGCTATCAGAGATTAAAGAAGATGAGACAAGCATAAAAGAAGAGATACAAAATAAGGAAGAAGACTGTGAAACAGAGATGGATGACTTGGAAATAGGTGAGCAAAACTTTCAAGCGACAAGTCTTCATGAAGCAGCAACAGCACTGAAACATGAAGAAGAAAACAATGAGAAGAACACAAGTACCACTTTTGAAGAGGTATGGTTTTGCTCAACTCCAACTCTTTTGAATTATTTCTCTATAATTGTTGAGCCACATATATTAATATAAGGGCATTATGGACCTCAGATCATGAGCATCAGCAAGCTCATTGATAACAAGAACATAACAAAGAGTGCGGCAAACTTTCCATCAGAAGTAGATAACCAACAGACAGTTGGAGGCTACCAACAGACTGATAAGGAAGCAGATGCTTCTAAAGGAGAAGACACTAAACAAATCGTAGAAGGCAACAGCAATTCATGCGTCTCACTTCAAACTGTTGAAGATAGACCAGTTAAGAACTTCCAAAATGATGAAAAGCACATTGAGAACTCCAATAGCAGAGAGGTGACCATGAACTAAACATATTATTTGTCTTTGCTATATCTTAGATTTATTTATTTGTCAACTGAAAAGCTAATCTCTAATGCAGATTTTAGTGGAGTCTGATGCTTCTTTAACAGTTGATAGCATTATAGACGAGGCAAAACATAGTAATGAAATCCCCAACTCAACTTCCCAGCATTCATTAGTCCAGGAACAGGAAATTATGCAAAGTAAAAATACAAGTGAAGGTTCATCACCAGAGGAAACTAATGTAGATAAATTTTCCATCAAAAATGGTGAAGATAAAGAGAATCACTCTGGGATATTACTAGCTGAGGTTGGGAAGCAGAACAAAGAAATACAGAAGGGTGATGAAGCTGTAGAAGAAATAGTGCAGAAGAATGAATCTAGAGAAAATATTGAACGCTCATTGAACATTGTATCTTTAGTAACTGCAGTAGGCACTTTGAGTCAATTGGAAGATATTACTGCAGAAGAGAGAGCTGAGAACCCTCAAGATAATAAAATGGAGGCAGAAAAGGAAAAAGTAGAAGACAGCATACCCGGGAGCAATATTGACAGCCTCCCACAGGAATCTGTTGCACAAAATCCTGTTAGCTTCCAGAATGATGTCAGCTGCAGTGACAAGTCAAACATAGCGGTTAGCAAGAAAGTCTAATTAGCTTATTGTCCATCAAATTCCAGTTTGTAGACTTCTTTGGTGACTGTAAACTCATTTTTATGCAGATTTCAGAGGAGTGCATGGCAGCAGGAACACATGAGAGAATTGCAAATGAGACAAATCAGAATGCTGAAAACTCCATTGAAACTATTCCAACATCAGTGACAGATACAACTGCCTCAAGTGAATGTTTTGAAACACCTACACGTGCCCAAGATGATACAATTATTGAAAATCAGCAAGAGAGCTCTGACAAAAAGGGTGAAGAAGATACATCAGTAGAGACTGATGATATCAGAAACGAAACTCTGAAAGCAGAGGTTAAATCAAATAGTTCTTAAACATGCTTCCGTTCCAAAATTATATTTATCCATACTGCTTCTTCTGGTATCATGAAAGTAATGGAAACCACAGTACCAGAGTTTCATAAATTTCTTTCCTTGATACAGAATATCGCAGTCCCAGCAAGTGAACTGGATGAAAAGATTGGAACTGCTGAAGCTGAGACCTTGGACAAGAATGCCAATGACTTAAATGTGACCAAGTCCTTGGAACAAGAGCTGAGGGAAGTCCCTGATGAACCTGAACACCAGGTTCATGAAGCAAATGCAGGAAGAGGTGAGATAGAGAATGATGAAACTGGGTCTGAGGCATGTCAAAGCATACATAATACTGAGTTAGAGCTTCCATCTGCTAAAGGATCAGAAAATACAGAGGCAAGCTTTGACTCAAGTGAAACAGAAATTGAGAAACTGGAAAAGGTTAACGAATCAGAGTCCAAAGAAACAGTAGAGAACAAGGGTGCTGGGATGAGCATTGGCGAAGATACAGAAAACAAAGAAGAAGCCCATGCGAGAGAGATTCTAAATTTGGCAAAGGGTGAGTTCTTCCAATTAACATTAGTTGAAAAAAAAAATCAAGTTTAATGGGTTCTAGTTTATACATTCAACCATTCATCTTGTATAGAGCAGTTGAGATTACTTGAACATGATCCATCATGTTCATTAGAACATAAGAAGATTCTTTTTTCTGCTACAAAAACCATGAATTAGCAAAGTTCTATAATAGTAGGCGAATCTATATGTTTGAAAGAAGAGAGTGATGGCCTTGGTACATCTGGTGCAGGCAAGAACACTGAAAAATATCATTGTGAAGAAGTCTTAAATGCCGTCTCTCTTCATGAGACAATTAAACAAAACTTTGAACCAGCAAGTCTTCTTGAAGCCGAAACAACGTTGGAAGGCGAAGAAAACAGTAGGACAATTGTTAGTGCCATAAATGAAAAGGTATAATTTCTAATTACAGTTATTAAGAGAAAGTAGATCTTGCTCTGTTTAGTTATTTTACATCTGCTTTTTATAATAACCAAGACAAAGCTATTAATTCAAGTGCATTATGGTCCTCAGATCAAGGGCGCTGGTGAGGCTACTGATGAGCAGAACCTAAAAGAGAATTTCACAACACTTTCATCAGAAGTAATTAGCAAAAAGACAGGTGAGAGCTCTCATCAGAATGAAAAAGAGGCAGATATAGCCAAAGGACAAAACAAT
>CANXYI011067754.1:0-11653 GCA_948208565.1 Hura crepitans
AATCAACTCAAAATTAATTTGTTGATCACTACCTATAGCGAATACGGTATCTGTTCATATGATTGTTACAAAAATATGAATCCAATTCACATGCAATTAGTTTTGTGCAGTTAAAATATTCAAATTAACTTTATAATTATACAATAATTATGAATAAATAGGTCTAAAATTAAACAGAAGCAAAATCAAAATTTGACACAATTAATAAAACATTAATCATTTTTATAGGGGCTATCAATAACCGAATTTGTATTCAAATAATTATTTTAATTATCAAATAAAATTTAATTTCATTGATTAGTTGCAAAATTAATTTTCAATCCTAGAAGAACTTATGAAAAATTATTTAAGCATGAAAAATTAAAAGAAATCATTCGAAAAATTTTGGCATAATTTAGCCATTTTTTACATTGAAAAATAGCCTCAAAATTATGTTCAATGATTTTTTTTTTGAAAATAACAATTAAAATCCAATTTTATTGTCCAGCTCTAAAATTAAATTTTCATCCCTTAAGAACTTAAGAAAATTAATTTAGTGTTGCAAACATTAAAAAATTGTCAAAACAAAATTTACAAAACTTAGTTAATAGATGATATTAAAACTTGAATTTACTACTTAATTAATTATTTTAATTATCAAATAAAATCAAATTTTAGTGATAAACCACAGATTCAAACTTTTGGATTTTTGAGAACCTAAAAATAAAATTTGGAGATAAAATTAATTGAATAACTAAGTCAACTAGCACAACAAATTTCACAAATTTTGTTCATTCAAGCATATGAAATCTCTAAAATTCACAAGGCCAAAAAAAATTATTTCCAATCTATTTTAATCCATATATAACCATTAGAAAATGAATAAAACCAAAATAGCATACAAAAAATTCATAGCAAAATTTTAAAATTGAACTGCGGGATAAGGACAAACTAGGACAGTTTTCTTATGATACCATTGTTGGTTTCCATGGACTTATGTGCAGTGGAAATAAAATATTCATGGAACTCCAAAAAAATTATTTAATTAGAGAAAATCACAGAATAAAAATTTACCATAAATTCTCTATGCGATTCCGATATGCTACTTTACTTTCTTTTGCTCTTCTCATCGGGTTGTCACAAACCACAGTGATCTTGAATTGGGAATGCCTCCAAGGTAATCCACACAAGACCTCTAAGGTAATCCACACAAGAAGTTCTAAGAAGAGAGCAACTTGAAAATCTAAGTGCTAGTAGGATTTTCATGCGCATAAAGGAAGAAGAAGAAATTTATGCATTTTCAATTGTTATATACGGCAAAATCTAGTACAGAAAATATGTGCATAGTGGCTCTATCTATAAGAGTTATTTATACTTCAAATAAACCTTTTTTAGTTCAGATTTTGACACTAAAAATTAGCCCTAAGTTTGATTAGAATGGACCTACCAATTAGGCCCCTTTTTATCCTATGTGCATAAGTCTTTTAATATGCTTTATATGCAATCTGCTTTGGCCCCACTTTCATTAATACTATATGGCACTTGTAGGCCCTCTTTTTTTATTAATAATTACTTTGATTTAAGGCTTTTTAAACCTTTTGAAAGCCCATAAAAATGAGGTGCAAGAATAATTAAAATTTGAACTCAACAAGGCCTAAGTCCAAAAATCTTTATTTTAAAAAAAACTCTGATTTTCTAGACTTCTCATTTGCAAGTAGGCCCCTAAGCCCATTAACTTATTTCTTCTTCTTAATTCATATTTTAGTGATATCTCATATGATTAGAACATTCAATCTTATTAATTCTTCCTCAAAAAACTTTTAGGTGTGTGACCCTATAGGTTTCCAAAACAGTTTGGCAGTACATAGTGAATTAAAGTTCTAGTCCAATTAAAACTCTATATATTCAATCTTATTGAATCAATATCAGTTCACTAATTGATATATCACTAGTATACAAGTAAAATGAGGTATCTAGCTGTGCATCATGACTATCAAAGTGCTAGAATGTCAAGTGGTTTTGCTTAACCCTTCCATATATAGTTACAGTGTAATAAACTCTTCTCACCATCTTTTATCCCATCCAGTTTAGAGTATGGACTTTTGTTCACTCAAAGTTTAACTAAGTATGTCTAATTAGGCCTTGGACTTATTATACTAATAATTTTGCATTTATTCAAAGAATTCCCTTTGTAGGCCCTATTCACACATGGTATCTTACGTTAGGCAAGATTCCTTAATAAAGATTACTTATCAAAACTGTGAGATAAACCCTCCACTATAATCTATGGCGGTGAATCCTTTGTTGATTACTACCCTATCTTAAAATATGTCATTCCATACCTAAACACCTCACTATGTGCACTTCTTGTTCAAAGTAAATGCTTTAGAGTCAAAGTATGTCACTCCATATTCAAGATAGTTAGTGATCTCAAGTCAAAGGATACTTGCACCACTAATATGATAAGATACTTTCATTGACATAAATTAAATATCCATGTGAAGATATCATAGTAGGTCTCCAATGTACTTACTTCCTAAGTAAGCATCCATATGTTAACTCTAAGCATCTCTGTGCTTACAGCTTATCAGAACTATTACTTGATATAGTTAAGAACTACAACATATGCTGATATATTTGAATTAATAATATCCCATCTTATTAATATTATGATCAAGAATATTTAGGTATATCACAATTATATCTTACAAGAATCTCACATAACGAACACTTCATAATTTCCTCTACACTGTGATTTTAAACTAGGAACTTTATAACATGGTTTAAGACATTACAAGTAGATATAAGTAATATATAAAAATACCATGATATAAAGAGAAATGGCTTTTACATTAATTTACAATGTTTAAAAACATGAATATAACCCTATTATATAAGGTGTAGGGTGCACATCTAAAACTTTAAATATAGCTTTCCACCCACAGATGGATAGGTAATTAGAATAGGTTATGCAAGTGCTAGAAGATATGTTTCACATTTATGCTATCAAATTTAAAGGAAGTTGGGACTAGTATCTACCTTTATCAGAGTTTAACTATAATAATAGCTATCAAGCTAGCTTAGGTATGGCTCTCTATGAAGCACTATATAGCAAAAAGTGTAAAACTCTACACTATTATAGTGAAGTGGGTGAGAATAAGCTCATGGGACCTAATTTGGTTAGAGATGTAGAAGATAAGGTCAAAATCTTTAGATATAGGTTAAAGGCTACAACTAAGTGGTAGAAGTCATACGTATACTTGAAAATGAGAGATATTGAATGCGAGGTTAGTGAAAAGGTATTTTTAAAGGTATCACTATGGAAGAAGATGATACAATTTGACAAAAGGGGAAAGTTAGTTAATGATTCATTGGTTCATATGAGATTGTAGAATGTGTGGAACCTGTGGCTTACTAATTGGCTTTACCACCAGCATTGCAATAGATCCATAACGTGTTCCACATCTCAATGCTAAGGTAATATAGATTTAACCCTTCACATGTGATACTTGTAGATGAGATCTAGGTACAACTAGATTTGACTTATAAAAAGGAACCAGTGTAGATATTAGTTAGAGAAGTTAAGGAGCTAAATAACAAGTCTATACTATTAAGGAAAGTGCTATAGAGGCACTATAAAACTAAAGAGGCTACATGGGAAAGTGAAGTGTAAATGAAGGCTCAGTATCCTTAGCTATTCTCACCAAGTAAAATTTAAGGATGAAATTTCTTAAGAGGGAAAGAATTGTGATGCTTGAGAAATGATGTTTTATGAATAATACCTCCCGAGGCATGAATAGTGCCTCCTAAGGATTCGGGGCACCCTATAATGGCAAAAAAGGGATGTACTAGTCATAAAACTTTGATAGGCCTACAAATGCTAAAATTTAAATAATTAAAACTTTTAAAAGAACCAATAAATAATTTTAGACTAAGAATTAATGAATAGTAACTTTAGTTGGCACTAAGCTAAAAGAGGTCCAGGATGTGCTTGGATGGACTTGAAAATAGTGTACCTTAAAGGCTAAAAATTCCAATTAATCTAATGGTGAAGGAATTATAATTTTTTGAGGTTGCATGGTATTTATTAAAAATTTCTTAACTACACGAGTGAATAGTTGACCTAGTTCCCTTTTGAGTTTTGACCAAAGATTTTAGAAGGCTCTTAATGGGCACTATTGAGAATTTTTGGCATTAAAAGCATGAATTTCGGAGGTCTTGAATAATTATTTTGAATTTCTAAATCTAAAATGATAATTGGATTCAAAATAGGCCATTGGATCGAGACATGGTATGATCTAGGCTGTCTAAATGTTTAATATAAAAGGGATGACACATATGGGGGTGCCACATATGCTTAATGACCTTCCTCCCCTTTTTTTTCCACATGGCTAATGCCAACCCAATCCCTTCTCTTTCTATTTTTTTTTTGTTGTTTTCTTCCACAATCCTAAGCTAATTATGCTAAATTTTACATCAATTGTTGCCTCCATAACCTTTTAAAACCATATCCATTAACAAAATTTGAAGAAAGTGCCTAGTTTTTGAGATTTAATCATATGATAAATTATGCCTAAAGTGAGTAGACAAGCCCTTTTCTCAATTTTTTATTTTATGTTTAGGTAGTCAACAATGAATAACCATGTGATTAGTGTTTGATTTAGAGCTATATGGGATTTTTTAGAAATTTTCAAACACTAAAAGTGTGTATATTATAGGCAAGGAAAGAACTACTAAAGAAAAGAAGCAAACCAAGTCTTGAAGAGCTAAAATAGAGTGTTTTGAGGCCCTAGGCATTTGAATTTAATGTAATATGAGTTACTGAATATATTGGAGCTCATGTGTGCATGTAAAAAGTGTGTATAAAAATGGTATGTTGAATGTATGTATATGTAAATGTGTGAAATAAATGTGTAAGTATGCTAGGTGTAACATATGATGCTTGAATATGTGGAGATTGCATGAAAAAGAAATTTGATGTTGTGTGTCTGTGTATAGTTAAATGATGTGTCAAAGAGGAATGTGTGTGTGTGCATGTGTATTTGGCATGGAATGGTAATGTAATTGGGTAGAAAATCAGTATAAAGTATGTGTGTGAAGTAGAATTGGTAAGAAATGAATTTTTAGGTACTTAAGAATGAAATGGCCATAAGGGTCTAAAGGTCATAAGGTAGATATATACATGTGTGGAAATAAACGTTAATGGCATTTGATATAAGACAAAATATGGTTATGTAATTTGAAAAGACTAATTAGTGTAACGTGTTTACATGAAGTGCTAAGTCATAAAGGTAATAAGCATTATACAAGTGTGCATGAGATGATCTAATTAGAATGCACAAGGATAAATGTTAGATTTATGAATTCTATGAGAATGAACTAAATGAATAATACCATGATGGTTATAATGTGACATAAATATTAGTTATGTGATAATAGAAATGTACATGTACATTGCATGATGATAAGTGAATGGCATGAATATATGTTAAGGGACTCATAACTTAGAATGTAAATGGCTATTAGTGCTAGTCCATATTAGTTAGACACCTACTAGATAGGTTGATTAGTCAACTTGAGAGTTAGCAGCTGCTAGGGGCTTTAGTCTACATAGGCCATTGCCTATGTATATGATATGGTGGGTGCAACCACCGAGGTTTTATTTATAAGCCCAGTACACTTGATTATTAAGAAGTATGTACGGACTAATCCCTACTATTTAGGTTATTGGGTGGTCTGAATGGAATAACCTAAGCTATTTTGGGTATTGGGAGGTCCGTAAGGACTGATCCTTACTATCTATATTATAGTGGGTATTGGGAGGTCCTATGGGGCTGATCCCTATTATCCATATGAGTTGAGCTGAGATTTGGGATATTAGGAGGTCCCACAGGGCTAATCCCTACTATCCCCATTATTGGGAGGTCTATTAGGACTGATCCCTACCATATCAGTATTGGGAGGTTCTTACAAACTGATTCCCACTATTGGGTGGATAGGTAGGCATAGCTACTAAGGTCTAAAATATGGGCCACTGTATAACTTAGGTCCTTATATCTAGTGTGTTCAAAGGGTAGTCTCACTACTATAGGCCTAAAAACATAAAAAGCCTTAAGGAAATGGTATTACAAACAAATTTTACATCATTTAATTAGTGAAAAAAGGGAATGTGATATGATAAGTAATTAATTTGAATAATGTCATATTACTGAACTGAATTTAATATGGTTTAATTTACAAATAACTAAGATTGTATGTATTAAGCATGTTTAATTTTAAAAAGGTTGCATTGTGTGTGTTGCATGTTTGCATGATACGATTTATATTACATTAAATTCACCACTGAGTGTGTAATCAATGTATTAGTGTTTTGATGCACAAGTAGAAGATAATAGAGTGTTGTTCAGCCTCCAGTTGCAATGTAGTTATTCACACCTTTAGGGTATATTTCCATGTTCTCTTTTAAGTCCTAATACATAGAGGGCACTCATGTTTGTAAAGGGTTAAGACCTAGTCATGTAAAGTTATTAGTATTATTTTTTGTTACTTGTTGGACTATAACTCATGAAATATGTGATATGTATGTATGTTAATATAATCATGTATGCATGATTGTTGTTTGATGAGGTATAGGTCTGAAACCCTTATATGTATGATTAACTGATGTTGAGATGAGTATCTAGGGAACCAAAAGGGTCTAGGAGATAGGAGATGATTTAGTATGATCATATAAGTGTTTTTTTGCTTGTTCAAAATTTTGATTTTTCACCTAGGCAGTCACTAAGCTTGCAAAATTTTTATAGACAGTAAAATACTTAGTAAAGTGGTTATTTAGTTAATTCCCATCATAAGCAGTATAAAATGGTTAGATGAAAATACAATACCATGTTATTAGTAAACAAGTATTAAATAAGTAATAGTTAAATGAATGGAAGGCGAGGTAAAATCAGAATGGGCTACCATCAAGAAAGTAGCATTTCTTATATAGTCTAAGGATTGGGTAGGGGTGTTATAGTGTGGATGATGTATGCTTAACTGAGATACAGATAGTGATATCTTAGTTGTAAATTCTTACAAGTGGATAGAGAATATGGATATGTGAGTTGAGATAACTATATAATGGAGGTATAACATGTTGTAATAAGAGTATTATTTGATTATAATAGTGTTTTATTAGGCAAGTTACTATTCATTATTAGGAAAGTGTCAATGGACAACCATTATGTTGATAAATTTTTAACATGAGGACTCTAAATAGTATAAACTAATAAGTGGTTTTTTTGTTAACATATGTTTAAAGGTTTTTTTTATTATAACCAAGTTTTAAAAAGTTTTTAAGTTATAAGGATTTAAGTAAGTTCGGATATCGATTATGTGTAACACCCTTTGCCCATTCCTGAAGGAAGCAAACAAAGAGCACTACTTCCTATAGGTCACTCATCATAGGTAAATAGTAGGGATCAGCCCCATGGGACCTCCTAATGTCCATAGATAGCAAATAAGTAGCAAGGAACAGCCTAGGTGGACCTTCTAATACATAAGTGTGCATTGTTTATCTCAGAACCTCGACAGCTGTACCCACCATATCTAACAGACAACAGCAGTCCCTAGAGGACAAAACTACCTAGCAGCTGCTAATTTCATAGTTGACCGATCAACCCATTCAATGGGTGTGTAAATGATAGGTCAAATTATTACTCATTACTAAATTAGGACACTTACCATCATTTTTACCATGTTTCATGTCAATCATGCTAATGAAATGCATTACCTACAACATTTCACATAAAATGACATTTTTAGCCTATCATTGCAAAATCACTATTCATTTGGTCATTTTACAGGTATGTTACTATTCATTTGATCAATTCTAAATTTTATATCTTTCATAGCATCACACGTGCCAATCTAAACTCCATAGTTATTTCATCATTCCTTTATATAACATCTCATGAAACACATATCGTAACCATGCCACCAATGGCGCACATGTAGCCATCACATTCTTAGTCATTAATTATGTATACATTACATGCTTAAATAGGTCATTATTGGTCAAGTTTGCATACCATGCACATTATTATTATTTTTCACTTTCCAAGCATTATTTATACATAACATTTACATGCCTTTGCCATGCCTAAAATGTCGTATGCCTAACTATAAATACCATGTCATTAAGTGCACCATTCAGCCATACCTTGTACTCCCACATACACTTAATTTCTATTCCCTAAAAGCTTACATTTCATGTTATTTTAACACTATTAACATAGTCATGTCATTAGTTTACATTAATATTATGCCTAGCACCATAAACTTGCATTTCCATATGCAAAACATGCACGTTTTCATGCCATACTTCATGACACACATGAATTGAACCTATTCCACAAACTTAGGGTGTGAAAACACCTTTTTCTCCACCACTTTGAGGGCTAGAAACTTGCTCTCCTTCAATGGTTTTTCTTTACCCTAAACATACATAATATTAAATTAGAAAAATTCCCAAAAATTCTTTATAGCTTCAATTGGAAATCTAAAATGATGATTCTTCCTAAAATACCCTAAGCTACCTAAAACAAAAATAAAAAGTGAAATAAAAACACTTACTCAAGATTTCGACACTATTCACCAAGATTGAAATTATCCCTTTTTAGGCCAAATTCCTCACCTCTCACTTGGATTAGACTCTAGAGGTCATAGACGGTTTAATCTATATAATTTTTGTGATTTTTGGGTGTGTATGGTAGGAGAGAGAAAGCAAAAATGGTAGAGGGCTTTTCGTGGGAATGGTGTCAGCTTTATAAAGAAAATGGGGAGGAAGATGATGGGTTCATACATGTGACCCCATCACATGTGTGGGACCTTGTATAAGGGTAGGTGGATGGCTCAGATTGCTACATATGGCGATCTAATAGTCTATTTTCTCTTTATTTCTTTTTAAATTTTAGAAATTCAAAGAAAATTCTCTAGAACTCCAAAAATACTCATTTTAGTTTTAAAAATCCTTAATTAGTGTCAATAAGAATCACGTAAAATTTCAAGTCAAAATTCTACTATTGACTTTTTGGCACTATTCACCGCTAAAATAAAATATTCAAAAAAATACCAAATGCCCACAAAAAATTAAAATTCCTTCTCCGTCATGTTAATTGGAAGTTTTTAAGTTTAAGGTATGGTATTTTTGGGTTTGTTCAGGCATATCTCGGGGTTGTCCTGACACAAACTCATTTTATCTTCCCATTCATTAGTTCTTAACTCGAAATAATGTATTGGTTCTGTTAAATTTTTAAATTCTTTCATTTTGCCCATTTTCAAGCCCGTCAAAGTTTTGTGACCAATATGGCCCTTTCTATCCTTGTGAAGGTACCTCGACTTGCAAGGAACACCATTCGAGCCATGGAGGTACTGTTTATAGAACTTAGACTTACAAGCGTTACAATTCTTCCCTTCTTAAGAAATTTCATCCTCGAAATTACCTGATGTGAAGAGATACGGATATTGTACCTTCATCTGCTCTTCACTCTCCCACGTTGCCTCTATTATATTGTGGTACCTCTATAACACCTTCACTAGGGGAATAGATTTGTTCCTCAACTGCTTTACTTCCATAGCCAAAATCTGTAGTCGTTCTTCATCATATGTCAAGTCATGTTGAACTTGTATATCCTCTGTAGCTATTACAAGTGATGGATATGGTCTATATCACCTCAACATCGATACATGCAAGACGTCATGTATTTGCTATAGCTCAAGAGGTAATGTCAATTTGTATGCCAAAGGTCCCACTCATTCTATAATTTTATAAGGGTTAATGAATCTAGGGCTAAGTTTATGTTTCTTACCAAATCTGACCATCTGCTTCCATGCCGACACTTTTAAGAACACTCACTCACCAACTTCATACTCGATGTCTCGCCTTTTCAAATCAACATATGACTTCTATCTATTCGAAATAGCTTTCAATCTCTCTCTTATGATCTTAACTTTTCCTCTACATCTCTAATCAAGTCAGATATGATAATCTTGCTTTCTCCCACTTCACTCTAACAAAGAGGAGCCTTACACCTTCTACCATATAAGGCTTCGTAAGGTGCCATTCCTAAGCTAGCTTGGTGGTTGTTGTTCTATGCAAACTCAGCCAATGACAAGTACTAATCCTAGTTGCCTTTGTATTCTATTGCACAGCTATGCAACATGTATTCTAACACCTGTATCAACCGTTCTGATTGTCTATCCATTTGAGGATGAAATGTTGTGTTGTACGTCAATCGAGTACCCAACACTTCCTATAACTTCTTCCAAAACCTAAAAGTAAACCTTAGGTCTCAATATGAGATTATGGCCACTAGTACTCCAAGTAACTGCACAATCTTATCAATGTATAATCTAGCCAACTTCTCTAGAGATTAATCCATTTGCTCTCGTATAAAGTGAGTTGTCTTTGTTAACGTATCCACTATCACCCATTCAATATTACCCTTGCTTCTAGTCAGTGGCAACCCCATCACAAAATCCACGGTGATCTTCTCCCATTTCCATTTAGGAATTGCTATCATATGTAACAATCTAGAAGGAACCTAATGTTCAGCTTTCACTTGCTAGCATGTCAAAAATCTAGCCATATATTTAGCAACCTCTCACTTCATTCCTGGCAACAAATAATGGGGTTTTAGCCCAAGATACAACTTTATGCTTCATAGGTACATGGAATATGGAGCTTCAAGAGCCTCTTTTAAGATCTACACTCTCAATCCATCCACTTTTGTCACACACAGCCTGTTCTAATAGTATAGGCTTCCATCATCACCTAACTCGAATCTTATCGCTTTCCCCTCTTTAACTCTGCTCACAGTTTTCAATATCTATTCATCTGTCAACTGAGCTTCCTTTATCTACTACCTAAAGTTGGATTTAACTTACATTTTAGCAAAAACTGCATTTTCTACTGTGAACTCTACTCTAGCATTCATAAGTTTAGGGTGGCAATTAACTTTCTACTTAAGGCATTTGCAACCGCATTTGCCTTGCTTGGATGGTAGTCGATCAAATAATCACAATCCTTGATTACCTCCATCCATCATCGTTGTCTAAGATTTAGCTCCCTCTATGCGGGCAAGTACTTTAGACTTTTATCATCGGTGTAGATGTAACACATCTCTTTGTACAAGTAATGTCTCCACACCTTTAATGTACACATGATAGTAGCTAATTCTAAATCGTGTGTGGGATAGTTCTTCTTGTGAGGCTTCAATTGCCTAGAGGCATATGCAATTGCCTTACCTTCCTACACCAATACATAACCAAGTCCATTGTGTGAAGCATCACTATATATCACAAACTCCTTCCCTTGTTCTAGCTAGGTAAGGATAGGAGCCTTTGTCAATATTCTTTTCAATCTATCAAAACTAGCTTGACACTTATCGTCCCACTCAAACATCACATCCTTCCTTATCAACTGTGTCAATGGAGCTGTAATCATTGAAAAGCCTTTCACGAACCTCCGATAGTATCTTGCCAATCCTAGAAAACTCTGTATCTCAGTTACATTCCTAGGAGGATTCCACTCCAACACCACTTTAACTTTGCTTAGGTCAACTTCAATGCCTTTTATTGAAAAGTCTACCTCATTCAACCAAAATTTGCACTTGCTATACATAGCATATAACTA
>CANXYI011067806.1:0-10707 GCA_948208565.1 Hura crepitans
CAAAAAGATTAACAACTGATTATATACAACATAATCTATCTATATATACATATAATTACATCCTATCCCTTATATACATCACACCCATTTTGCCCACCTAAGTACATAGAGTGCAAAAGCTATATAGATGTACATTATCAACCTTTTAAAAATGACCTCTGAACCCCCTTACACGCTTTATGAGGCTACGTCCTTGTTCTTGTTACCTGCACATCGAAATAGCTACGCTGAGTATAGAATACTCAGTGGTGAATTAAAACATTTAAAACATGTCTAGCAGTTTATCCATGTATAATATTCCTATTCTTAACTTGTTCCGGTATCTAAGTTCAACCTAAAGTATTAACATACAAAATTACCATTTTACCCCTAGGGTGTTTCTATCTGTAAATTATCCAGTTAATCACTATAACTCATATAAATTATGTTTTAGGATTATTCTTATTCATTATATACATAATCTTTACAAATTAAGCCATTAAACAATAATAGTGGAAAATTACCAAAATATCCTTATGTTATATTTCATAGCCATAAGTAAATTTTATTAGTCTTATTTAATTGATTCAATTGGCCCATGTCAAAAGACGACACTGATAGACAATTGATCTAGAGGGAAAATAAACTATTGCAGTGGTCCTTATTCTGGACCTGTGCTGCTGCATCGACTTAATGAAATTATGGCACCTAAGGTGCAAATAATGAGGGGTTATCTACCTAGTAGACTAGTCTATCCAATAAATGAGTGTAGTAGCCCTCTAGGACCTACGTCACTGCACTATCATCATGTAAAAGATCAGTGATGTGTCTGCCCAGCAGATTGGTATGTCTAACAGACTAGTGCAGTAGCACTCTAGGACCTATGCCACTACACTAGCAATATCATTTCTAGCATCAGGTGGTGAGGATAGAAAGTTGTCTATCTAATAGACTAGTACAGTAGCCCTAATAGGGACCTATGTCGCTGTACCAACCCTATCTAAAAAATAGACAGTGTAGTAGCTGCTAAAGATCCATAAGTTGACTAGTTAACCCATCCAGTAGGTGTATATCTAATGGCCTATTTAACCTGAATCTATGTCCATTTCTTTACTGATCAACTTTTTATAATATTATAAGCTTAAAAATAAATAGTTATAATTTTTACATCACAGTTAGAATTTAGCCCAGTCTAGTATGGCCACAAATAGGCTGTGCCAAGGGAATTTTTAGAAAATATGTCCAACGGTATAATTTCCAATAATTACAATATGTTTGCCATCAGTATTTTACAATTTTAGGTTATTTTCTATTCAATAAATTTATTGGTTTAGGTAATGATCATTTTAGGACAGTAACAGGTCATTACAGTAAGGTTTCACTAAGCTTTTTAGGTCCATTTCACCATGTTTTTTAGTTCACTTTTCACTAATTATTTCATACATTCATAGGTCTAAACCAACCAAAACTTAGGCTAAAATATAGGTACAAATGCAATTACAAAAGATCACATTATACTAGACATTTTAGGCACATAACTTAAGCATATTGTTCATGTACAAACCATAGCCCTTAAAGACAATTGCAAGCCACATTTCATACATTCTTTCTACCCAAACTTAAGCTCATCATTCATAGCATTCCTTGCCTATATTACATGCCATTTTAAGTTATACTTTGACTAAGTTCATACCACTATAAATTAAGCCACTATAGCTCATATAAGTACATTATTTTAGGCATATTCATTACACACATGTTCCATCACTTTCATGCCTATTTACACTAACATGGGTCTCGGGTTCAACCCCTTTTCCAGCCTTATTCATGCACTTCCATGGTTTTCTTTACACAAACACTCATTTAACCATAGCCTAAGTACACTCCCCTACATACCATTACTTTTCCATGCTATTTAGGATAACAAAAGCTCAAAATATGTCTCAGCCACAACTCAATTTTCATGCCATAATGTATTATACAAGCTTATCACATATCATATCACTAAAACATGCATCAAAGGTCTAAGGCACATGTATTATCAACCTCAAACACTACTTAGGATCATATAAAGCAAGACATATACATTTACAACCATAATGCAAGCTCTCGGCCACTCGCACATTTCATGCCAAGATGTATTACCTCATTAGTTTACAAGAAATTTCCATTGCATACCAATACCCAAAACCATCATAAGCATACATCAAACATCATAACACACATTAAACACCATAAACATGCTTTTATCACATTGTAAACCTCTCAGCCAATTTAAAGTTTGGCATCCATATGACTTTTTTTCACCTATTAACCACACAATTCCCATTTTATCATGCCACACTAAAGACCCTTAATGAAAAAAACATATCCAAGCCAATTCATGCATTCAAACCATCCCCAGCTTAAAGGAGAAGCTACTAAAATTAAAGGGCATGAAGTGAATAGTTGAATTCACTTACCTCACACTTCAAAGGGTGAGAAATCTACACTTTAAGCCTTCAAGAACACACTTTTATCCTACTATGGTACATTTTTCTCCCCTTTTTCAAGCTCATTTTTGCTTCAATTCACCTCAAAAGCCATCAAAAACCATCCCTATAGGTGTTAGACAACTTAAACACCAATTTCAAGCAAGGAAAACTCAGAGAAAGCCTATGGAAACTCACGTTGAAGCTTGTTGCTATTGCTGGAAAACTACTTGACCTTTCCACCTTTGAGGATTTTTAATAAATTTTTGGAAACTCTTTTTCTAGAAATTCGTTTTCCCTAAAGTCCTAACACATAAAGATGAATTTAGGTGAGGAGATCATATTGGAATAGAAGGAAAAACATGATAGAAATGCCCATTTTTCCCTTAGTTGGCATTAGTTCTAATAGCTAAAGGGAAAAAATATTTCCTTTTTTGTGAGTGGATTTTTCCACTTGTCCAACCACCTTGACACTTGTTATGGGCCCTAGGCTAGCTAGTAATGTGTGGATAGGTCGCACAACCACTAGAAACATCCTTAAATGTCTTAATTTTTTTAGCATACTTTAAAAATTCACTAAAATTCACACGGACCTCAAAAAATTACATTATTTATTTTAAAATTCATATTTTATTCCCCTCTACATGGTCATAAATTTTCATGACTAAATTCTATCGATAAGATAGTTTTCAAATTGCCTCGATTTGTGTGCCATCCTAAAAAATTATGAGAATTTGCGAACGACTTTGGAATTCAAAAATTCTTTCACTGATGGACTTAGTGGAATTTTTAAGCTTTAAGGTCCACTATTTTCTGGTCTGCCCGTGTATATCCCGGATCATTCCTAAATCGTAAAATTTTTATTGCATTGATATGTAACTTATAGTCCAAAATGAATTATTGGTTCTGCTAAATTTTTAAAATTTGCCTTTTTCATCAAATTAAAGCCCCTTATAGTTTCATAACCAGTGTCACTACCTTAGTTTACATGTAAGTGACCCCGCACCCTGAACACACTTCCAAAACTTAGTGGCATTATTCATGAAACCTTGAAACACGAGCATTACACTCCTAATATAGAAGATAATAGAAATGGACCTTTAACTTGTAATACCTATCAGAAGAGACATTAGGGGGTAGTGTAGACTAGCCAAATGAGGAGAGTGTTTTAACTGTCGTACCAGAGATCATTACAGAAGAAAGTGTCCTCAGAAACAATTAGAGGGTGCTCAGACACATGCTTCTAATGTTGCACCTTAGAATAGGAGTCAGAGGCATAACAGAGGAGAGCAACCTAGTACTATCTAAGGTACCCTATCTAAAGGTCATGCTCCAGCCAAACAGTTTGTTATGAGAGCCAAAGAAGAGGCTGTAGCACCAGACGTCATAACTAGTACTTTTTATTTATTTGATGTTCTAGTTTTGGCATTAATAGACCCTAGTTCCATACATTCATATGTATGTACTTTATAAGCACATAATAAAAGGTTAGAGCCTAAACATAATAATATAGATATCAGGGAGTAATCCTATAGGATAGAGTGTGATTGTGAATAAGGTGTATAGATAATATCCTCTAGTGATTTAGGGATGCTAATTTTCTACTAATCTTATTGATCTACCATTCCATGAGTTTGATGTGATATTAGGAATGGATTGGCTAACTGAGCATTAAGCCATAATTGATTATAAATATAAGAAACTAACGCTCAACACTATAAAGGGCCAGTCAGTGACAATGGATAGGGAGAGAAGTCTTTTGGATAATCTTATCTCCACTATTACAACACAAAAACTTCTTCAAAAAGGGTGTGAAGCATATCTAGCTTATGCCATTGAATTGAATGTTCCTAGTTCTAATCTTAAACATATCTCGATTGTTTTTGAATTCCTTAATGTATTCCCTAATGACTTGCTAGGTTTACCACCTTAAAGAGAACTTGACTTTGAAATTGATGTATGTCCTGGTACAACTCTAATATCCATTGCCCTTTATCGAATGGCACCTACTGAATTAGAAGAACTAAAAGTATAGCTGTAAGATCTATTAGACAAGGGTTTTATTAGACCTAATAAATTTCCTTAGGGAGCACCTGTGTTGTTTGTAAAAAAGAAAGAGGGGTCGCTCCAACTATGTATTGATTATAGGCAGCTAAATAGGATGATTATGAAAAATAAATACCATTTACCTGGAATTGATCTTTTTAATTAATTAAGAGGTGCAAGTGTATTCTCAAAGATTGATTTAAGATCTAGGTATCGTCAGTTGAGAATTAGAGAGGTTGATATTCCTAAACCTACTTTAGAACCCAGTATAGGCACTATGAATTTTTAGTTTTGCCATTTGGGCTCACTAATGCACCATCAACTTTTATGGATTTGATGAATAGGTTTTTCAACCTTACTTGGACCAATTTGTGGTGGTATTTATAGATGATATTTTGGTGTATTCTAAAAATAAGGAAAAAATATGAATAATATCTTAGGGTTATGTTACAGACTCTAAGAGAGAGATAGTTATATGCCAAGCTTAGTAAGTGTTAGGTTTTACTAAATGAAGCTGCTTTTCTAGGATATATAATTTTAGCAGAAGGGATCAGAGTTGACCCTAGTAAAGTGAAGGCAATATTAGAATGGGAACCACCTAGGAATGTAACGGAGATAAGAAGTTTTCTAGGTTTATTAGGATATTATAGGAGATTTGTGAAAGGGTTTTCTATCATTGCTACTCCTTTAACTAGACTGATCAGGAAGAATGTGAGATTTGAATGGGATGATCAATATCAAGTAAGTTTTGAGAAATTGAAGAAGATGCTAATAGAAGCTTATATCCTAATCCAACCTACACAGGGTAAGGATTTTACAATGTATAGTGATGCTTCACTGAATGGTTTGGGTTATGTGTTGATATAAAAGGGAAAGGTGGTAGCTTATCCTTTAAGATAGTTAAAGCCACATGAGAGGAACTATCCTACTCATAACTTAAAGCTAGCTGCTATTGTTTTTTCTTTGAAAATATAGAGGCACTACATGTATGGTGAAAAATGTTACATCAGTACAAATCATAAACGTTTAAAGTACCTCCTTCCCCAGAAAGAGTTGAATTTGAGATAGAGAAGGTGGTTAGAATTAATAAAAGATTATGATTATCTAATTAATTACCACCTAGGGAAAGTAAATATGATGGTAGATGCTCTGAGTAAAAAATTCACAGTAACTCTGAGAGCCATAAATGCCAGACTGTAGTATACTCCATATAATGCCATTTTAGCTGAGTTATAGGTGAAACCTATTTTTCAATAGTATATTAAAGAGACTCAGATGAAAAATGAACAGTTAGTTCAGATGGTTAGTAAAGTTAAAGAGGGGAAAGCCATAGGGTTTGAATTAATAGAAGATAAGTGTCTGTATTATCAAAATAGGTTATGTGTACCTAGTACAAATGACCTGAGGTTATAGATATTAAAAGAGGCATATGAAGCTTCTTATTCTATGAATCCTAGGTGCATAAAGATGTATTTAGACTTGAAGTCTCATTATTGGTGGCTTGGTATGAAAAGAGATGTGGCAGAATATGTTGCAAGGTGTCTGACATGTCAATAAGTGAAAGTTGAACAATAAGTTCCTTTTGGATTACTACATCCTATAGCAATACCATAATAGAAATGGGGAAAGGTGACTATGGATTTTGTGATAGGTTTACCTATGACTAGAGGTAAATGTGATGTTATGTGGGTAATTATTGATAGATTGACAAAGACAGCTAACTTTATCCCAATCAGGATGGATTATTCTTTAGAGAAGCTCTAGACTGTATATGGATGAAATAGTTAGACTTCATGGTGTACTAATAACCATCATTTTTTTTATCAAGATCCTCACTTTACTTCTAGATTTGGAAAGAAGCTATAAAAATCATTAGGCACCAAATTGGCCTATAACACAACTTTTCAACCTTAGACTGATAGACAGTCAGAGAGGGTGATACAGATACTTAAAGATATGCTGTGAGGTTATGTAATTGAGTTTAAAGGTAACTAGGATCAGTACCTATCTTTGACAGAATTTGCTTATAATAACAGTTATCAGTCCAGCTTAGGAATGTCACTTTATGGAGCTTTGTATGGTAGACAATGCAGAACTCTTTTGTGTGGAGTGAAGTTAGGGAGAGTAAAATATTTGGTGTTGACCTGATCAAAGATACAGAAGAGAAAGTGAAAGTGATTAGAGATAGATTAAAAACTACAGTTAATAGACAGTAATCATATGTTGACCTAAAATGAAGAGATATTGAATATACAATTAGTGAAAAAGTGTTTTTGAAAGTTTCTTCATAGAAGAAAGTATTGAGGTTTAGGAAAAAGAGAAAGCTGAGTCTAAGATTTATTGGACCTTACGAAGTTATAGAAAGGGTTCGACCACTAGCTTATAAGCTAGCATTACCATTTGAGCTACAACAAAATCACGATGTTTTCCATGTGTTAATGCTCAGGAGGTATAGGTCGGATCCTTCACATGTGATTCCAATGGCAGGCCTTGAAGTACAACCTAACTTGAGTTACAAAGATAAGCCTATGTAGATTTTGGCTCGTGAGGTAAAACAGTTGCAGAATAAATCCATACCACTTGTTAAAGTGCTATGGAGGTACCATAATACTAAAGAGGCTACTTAAGAGCCTAAAAAATAGATGAAGGCATAACATCTACATCTTTTTGCTTTAGGTAAATTTGAGGAAAAAATTTTCCTAAGAGGGGAAGAACTATAATGCTTCATGAATAGTGCCATGAGGTTCGAGAAGTATACTTAGGGTGTCGAGTCACTTGCACAAGGATCAAGGTAGCAACACTAGTCATAAAACTTTGAGAGGCTTTAAATTGATGAAAAAGAAAAATTTTAAAAATTTAACAGAACTAATAATTCATTTCATGCTATAAACTATTGATCTGTGTAATAAAATTGAGTCAAGTCAAGAATGACCTAGGATGGATGGACCCAAAAATATCATACCCTGAAGCTTGAAAATTCCATTGAGTCAAGAATTTTTGAATTTTGAGGTCGTTTGCAAATTCTCATAATTTTTTTGGTTGGCATGCAAATCGAGGCAATCTAAGCACTATCTTATTGATGGAATTTGGCAGTAAAAATATATGAGCCTATAAAGGGGATTAAAGTAGAAATTTTAAAATAAATAGCATAATTTTTTGAGGTATGTGTGAATTTTAGTGAATTTTTGAAGTTCCATAAAAAACCAAATTGTTTCGGGATGGTTCAAGAGGTCATAGGACCCACCGTACCATGCCAGCTAGCTTAAAAGCCATGCCAAATGTCCAAATTGCTTTGATAAGGGGCAAATCCACTTAAACAAAAGAAGAAATTTTCTTTCTTCTTCTACCTAAGAATGATGCCACATAGAGGGAAAGAGGGCACTTTCATCATCTTCCTTCATTCTTTTTTACAACTTCTCATCACTTAAATTCATTTTAGGATGTCAGAGAGCTAGAGGAAGAAGAATTTCTAGAAAAGGACATCTCTACATTTACTTAAAAATCTTCAAAGTTTGCTGGTCAGAGGCAGTCTAATAAAGACCTTAGGTGAATTTTCTTGCCTTTTGCTCCATTTTTCTTGGTACTTTTGGGCTATAAATGAATGTTTGGGATACTTAAGGACTAAGAATGTGTATTTGAATTGTGTTTAAGGGAAATTAAGGTAAAAAATGGCTTGAATAAGGTGAAGGAAAGCTTTCATGAAAGGTTGGAGGAAGCTTGAGGTGTTTAAACGCTTTAAGTACTTACTATTTGTAAGGTATATGAACTTTAATATTTTCCTCATGCCAAGGGGGTTTAATGGCTAGAAGTGTACTAAAAAATTGGGTAGTTTAAGGTCTAACTTAATGATAGTTAGATGCTTGAATGGAACTTTAAAGGGAAATGTTTAATTGATATATTGAATGAAAGTTTTGGCTTGGTGAGGGTAGGTTGTGCTTGTTGGCCGAGACACCTAGGGGTTTAAAATATGTGAATATGTAGGTTTAAAGTGAAGTTAAGGTATTTTAGTTGGTTATGAGATGGATTAGTGGGGTGTACTAGTAAAGATGATTGAATCATATGTGTTTGGTGGCTATTTAGTGGGTGGCTGAGAGGTAGTGGGCTAGTTATGGTGTGTATGTGTATGATTGTTTGGAATGTGATTTAGGAGTTTGTTAGTACTTAAGGTGTAATTAACATGTATATGAGGTCAATGATGTATGAAATAATGTTATGGCATGTATTGAGATTAAGTAAGGAGTGAATGTATGAAAATCCTAACATGGCTGAGACATAAGCTATGAATAAGTTATATAAATTGACATGAAAATGTATTTGTGTGTGTAAGTATGTATTGAGACTACGTATAAGGGTTTGAATGTGTAAGAAATGTGAAGAAAATGTATGATTAAGATTCACATATCACTATACCCGAGAGCTATCTGGATGAAAATACTAAGCGAACTTTGATGATCTTTTTATGAATGAATAAGTACCATAAATCTTGATATATTAGACATGAAATGACATAATTTGCTTGGTAATATTTAGACATCAACATAGTGGAATCATGGTATACATGAATGTACAAGAAAGGATCTTGAATGGATGAATGATGTTTGGATATGAGCTTGACTAAAATAGCTTAAAAGATGACTTTGAATGAGTAGGTAATGCATTATTGTAATGTACCTATAAAATGTGCCTTAGGGGCTATGACTTATGATTAAATTTGATGTCAATAATGCCCATTTTTTGGCCTTGTAAATGGCCTAGTGAATGAATGGCTTAGGGCTTATGAACCATGAGAGAATAATGGTGAAAACGGCATTGAAAAATGTTAAAAAATGGACCCAGAATTAGCTATTGAAAATTGATGAAATGACCTATAACTGTCCAGTTTGACCATTACAAGAACCAAAAATATTACTAGATAGTAAATGACAATTATATGAGAAATAACTATGCAATAAAATAAAGCATAATATACCTTGAATATTGGCCTTAAAATAAAGCATAATATACCTTGAATAAGAACCAAAAATAATGTTGAAAATTTACCCGGTACGGCCTAATTTTGGCCATACCAGACCGGGCTAAAATTGAAATGTAAAATTAAATTCATAACTGATTGTTTTTCACTCCTAAATATTATAACAAGTTAATTTGTGAAGGAATGAACAAAAATTGATTTAATGGCTCATTACTTAGACACACACTAGATGGGTTGACTAGTTAACTTAGGGATTTTAGCAGCTTTTACATTGTCTGATTTTTAGGCAGGGTTGGTATAGTGGCCTAGGACCATGTTAGGCCACTATACTAGTCTATTAGATGGATACTCATGTGCCTTTGGACACTTGATGCCATTCACATCATTTTGCCAGTGTAGTGGCGTAGGTCCCGGAGGGCTACTACACTAGTCTTTTAGATAGACCAGTCTGTTAGGCAGACCCAGTTATGCCATCCCAGATCTTCAAATAGGGTCGGTATAATGGCCAAGGTCTTAGAGGTCCACTGTACTAGTTTTTTAGACAGGCCACATCTTGTTATTTGCACCTTTAGTGCTATAACTTAATCAAGTCAGTGTAGCGGTCGGCGTCTAAAATGTGGATCACTGCACTCTTTTTAGTTCCCTCTAGGTCCAGTGTATTGAAGTGTCGTCTACCTACTCGGGCCTATTAATTTAGTGAACAAATAACATGCAAGAATAACAATGGCAGATATTATTAAAGTTTCTAGATTTTGGCATAATTAACTGAAGGAATAATCAGTATGTATCAATAAAGGTATTTTGGTAATTTTTCATGTATACCACTTATTAAACTGATAATTCAATTACTTGACTATTATTATTAGAAATGGCTTAAATTCATAATTTACATGATTATAAATGATTAAATAAATGGTAATATGTTATTTATAGGTAAAAAGGGTATTTTAGTCATTTGACATAAAAGTAAATTATAGACCTAATAACTTGGAATAGATACTAATAACTTTATTTAAGCATGAATGAATAATAACTTGGAATAGATAGTAATAACTCTATTTAAGCATGAATGAACCTTTTAACATGTTTTAAATGCTTGAGTTCACCATTGAGTATATTATATACTCAGCGTACCTATTCCATTATGCAAGTAAAGATAAGCAAAACATAGCCTCATAAAGTATACAACTAGAGTTTAAAGGATATTTGACAGAAGGTTGTTATGTATATGTGTATAGC
>CANXYI011067832.1:0-15757 GCA_948208565.1 Hura crepitans
AAATGCTAAACTAATGATAAAAGATAAATTCCTATTGAAATTGTGATACAAATGGTAATAGCAATCAATGAAATTCCATATACTAAAAAGTTTAAATGTTATTGTTACTAAGTTGTAAGCTTGACTATAAATAATTGATATAATTCCTGATATTACAACAATTACATGACTATCATTACATAGTGAGTATAATATTGACATGAATCATAAAGTAAGTAATGATTATGCTTTTATTGACTATTAATCGACATGAACATGAACTAAATATGAGCTATTGATTATTAACACTGATATGCACTATTAACCATGAGCTAACAATAAATAGATTGTAGAACTATGATATAATTTTGATTAAATATAAAAACATAATTATAAGTCCATTAAGCTTAGACTAGCTACTAGCATTTGGATAAGTTGGCATGCCATACTAGGGATCAAAGCAACTATAATGATATGACTCATGGGTACAGCCATCAGCTCGATTTTGACACTATAAATTATTTTTGCTCTATGGTGCAACGTATATTATGCTTATGACCACTAGGTCTAGATTGGCACTGTGTAACTATTTTAGATCAATGGAGAAATGATATTGATTTAGATCTATAAAGTAATATAATATTTTAGTTCTATGGACCAATAATACTAATTAGCTGTACTAAGCAAAGTACTATTTTTGTATTGCTTGAAAATCCTAGGACAACAAATAGTGATACCCCCGGTCATGAATAGTGATTTTAGGACATGATCAAGATTTTCTTAATAATTAAAAGATTAAGTTATAAGTAGGTTATGGGTAAAGTTTGGTATGAAAATAAAGATGTTCGGAAGTCAATCGAATGATAACAAACAAGGTTGTGAAAAGTAAATCCTGAAGTCTTAAATAGTGACTTCAAGTGTGGGAATATAGTTTGAAACCCTACTTATTAAGAGTTTATAAGTCGAACAGTTTATGTTTATAGTTTGGTGAAGAAATGAGAACCTTCAAATAGAAAACAAATAATAACAAGTATGTATATGAGTAGTACCACTCGAGAGTGAATAATACCTCTTGGGATCCGAAATATAGTAATGTTATAGAATGGTAGCATTTATTATAAAATATTTTTAGGTAAAATTTGGAGAGGAAATAAGATCATTAAAGAGATTAAAAATAGAAGTTAAGTTTTTATGGTTGTGTATTGTAAATAGTGAGATAGTTAAAGTTGAGCTGCAAAATGTTTTTGAATGTGCTCAGATGGATCAAGTCTTAGACTCAAATATTCTAAGGAAAATGATGGCATGGGTATTGGAATTTTTAAACATTTGAAAGTATTTTTTAAAATCAGGTAAAGATAAAAGTAATAATTTTAATCAAAATTTTGAGGTTTTGAGTTTTTTTGTTGAGCTTTTACATAATAATATATATGATTATTTGGGATCATAGTAAGTGAAAATTTATAAAGTAATTAAAGAAAAAGAATTAAAGTTGCTTAAAAAGTAATTTTATGGGCTTATATTAATATGTGCCCTTGGATATTTCTTAAGTTAATCATGGCCATTGATTATAGAGCATATGAGGACAAAAAAGAAATCTACTTTTAGGAGGCATTTCGATAACAACCTTTCCTTCCCCTTCCTTTTCCTTATGTGAACTCCATTAATAGAGTTCATGTCCATTTTTGGTTTTCTTTCCTACAAATTTCCTTCATTTACAATCATAACTCTTTAATTAGAACACCTAAATCACTTCCCCGCACCATTAAATATAAAATTTTTTGATTAAATTGAAGAATTTCAAAAGAGAAGATTACGGATGAATAGTAACACATATGAGCTTATGTGATTTTATTTGTAATTTTATATTTCTAGTATGCTTTAGGTTCTCAAGAAGATATATATTTGATCAATTTGATTTTTAGAAGCATGTAAATATTATTGTGAATTTTTTAATGTATTTGAGGTGTATTTTTAAGTGAGCAAAGGAAGAGATTAATAGAAAATTTATTTAGGCTTTAAGGATTATTTTGAAGCTGGATAAGTAAGTGTATCTACTATAATTTATCTACATAAATTTTTGTATGTAAAAAATGTGTGATTAATGTATATATGTGTTTGTAAATTTAGTACATCAAATGTAAATTGGTGTATGGTTGGTTTAGAATAAAAAAGATAGGTAAATATGTCTTAAAATGATGAGATAAAAAAAATTAAGTGCATGCTTGATATTGGCCAAATTTCTTATTGCTTTGAGATGAGTTGGTCAAATGGTTTTTATACATGAAATTGTTTATCTTATATGACAAAATTGAGAAGTTGACATAAGCTTAGATTATACATAATGGAATTTGGCTATATGAGAATAATAATATAAGTTAGGATGTATTTTAGTATTGAAAACTTGTTGGAATATTAAGTAATGAATATGTAATGGTAGACTATGCTTATGCATGCTAATAAGCTAAATGATAGGGATTTTATAATGAATGGAGATTAATAGTTGAAACTTTAATTTCACATAAAAAGTTGATAAGAGTCACAATTATGTAGTTAAATTTTCTTAATATGTATAAAACCATACAAATAAAGAAATATGCATAGAATTGAGATCATATAATTAAACTATATAATGTGTTTGATATATGTTCACTTGTTAAAAGAATAAGTTTCAAAGAGACTTACATGCTCAAGTGTTCAATTGGCTTAACATGTAAATTTAGTGGAAGTATAATATATTAGCTTAGATACAAAATTGAATGTGGGTTATTTAATGTAATTATAATATAATTTGATTTTAAGGACATGGTGAGGTGTATGTAATAACCATGTATACTAATCCAAATAGTGCAATTCCTTAATGGAATGGTAATCTTAGTCTAGATTATCATATAAGAAGTGCAATGAATAAGTATATGATATATGCTTATCTTATTTGTACATTAATAAGTATATGCTTAGAAGTAAAATTATGTTGTGTGTAATTTATTGATATATTTTTATATTTATTATGCAAAAACATAATATGAGTAGCATGCTCAGGTGTGACCTAATTTATACATGCTATATGCTTATGTTTATATTTCTTCACCTTTTCTTCTGTATTTTTAATCAAATCTAGCCCTATAAACTTAGTCTCCCTTAACTCATTTCATTATAAAGGAGTTCTACAGTTCTTTCTTTAAAATAATTTACAAGGAGCCATTCCTAAACTTACTTAATGACTGTTGTTGTAAGCAAATTCTGCCAAAGAAAGATAGCAATAACTTTCATTGATTCGATAGAACAACTTCTCAACATATCTTTAAGTACCTATTAAGCATGCTCTAACATGAACATTATACAAAACTTAGCATTGAAATCACTCAAGTATCAAAAGTGCTTGAATGACTCTTTCTAATTAACCATCATTTTGAGGATGAACATACTAAAACTTAATTGAGTACAAAAGACATTGTGAAGCTTGTTCCAAAACCTTAACATAAAACTCGAATCTCGATATAATATAATGAAAGATGGCACTCCATGCATTCTTACAATCTGATCAATAAATAATTAGCAAGCATCTACAAAGAGTAATCTATCCTAACTAATATGAAATGTGCAATCTTTTTTAGCTGATCTACCATAACCCAAATCACTTTTACTTCTTCTAATAGGTAATCTAACTATAAAGTCCATGGTGACTTTACCTCATTTCCACTCAGGAATTGCTATCGGATGAAGCAATCCAGATAGAACTTAATGCTCAACCTTTACTTGTTGAAAAGTAAATCACTTGGCCACAAACTCTAACATATCTATCTTTATGCCTAGCCACTAATAGGAATTCTTCAATTCCTGAAAAAACTTGGTACTGCTAGGATGCATAGTATAAAGAGCACTATGACATCTTTGTAAACTCGATTTCCTCATGTATTCCTCATCTAGGACACATATCCTATCATGGTAATACAAAAAACTATCACTCTTAATCTCATACTCAATAGGCTTCCCCTTTTGGATCAAACTTATAATACTCATAGGCCTATGATCATCTTTCTATGAGTCCTTCACTTGTTGCAACAAACTAGGCTTCACTTGCAACTCAACTAAAAAAGCACCATCAACCATAAGCTTTAGCTTGACATTCAAAGCCCTTATGGCTTACATGAATTTCCTGCTTAAGGCATTAGTTGCGACATTAGCTTTCCCAAGATGATAATCAATAAGGCATTCATAATCCTTGATTAATTCCATCCATCTTCTCTTTCTCAAGTTTAACTCTTTCTATCAAGGAAGATACTTTAAGGTCTTATGATCTATATAAATATAATACTTCTCTCCATAGAGATAATGTCTCTAAATCTTTAGAGCAAAAATATGTAATGCCTAAAAATCCTAAATTTATGAATAGTACTTCTTAGGGAATAAATATTATTTCTCAAGTAACTGAGTCACACCGAGGAGGCTAGAGGGGAGTACTAGTTATAAAACTTTAATGGGAAAAATAATGATGAAAATGAAGTAATTAGCACTTTTTATTGAACCAATAAATTACTTTATGATGATATCTAGTGATTAGTGAACTTAGTTTACATCGACTCAAAAAATGCTCAAGATGTGCCTAGACTGACCCAAAAATAGAACATCCTGAATGTTAAAAATTCTAAATAGTTCAATGGTGGTGGAATTGGAATTTTCTAAGGTCAACTAATATTTAAATGAAATTTCTTAATTATGCGAGTGAATAGTTAACCAAATTCCCATTAAAGTTTGGGCCCAAGATTTTAGGGGTCTTTTAATTAAGGAATTCACTAATTTTTCACACTAAAATAATGATTTTTGGAGACCTTTAATATTTATTTTTCATTTTTGAAGTTTAAAATACATATAGGATTTGTCGGGGGCCATCCGATTGCAATGTGGCATAATCGTGGCTATACATCTTCATAATATAAATATGTTAGGGTGTGTGTATGTGTATTGTAACCATATGAGCTCATCTCCTTCCCTATTTCTTCTTAAAATTGACACCACTTCACCCATTCTCTCTTCTCCCATCTTATTTTCCTCTCTCACTAGAAATCCCCTAAAAACCATCGAATTTTATATTGAAATCGATCCTTACAATGTCTAAAGTCTAATTCTAGCCTCAATTTCATGGGAAATTGAGGTTTTGAGTGAACTTAGAGAATTGAAAGCTTAGGGTTTTGAAACTCTAAACTGATTTTGAGCCCTAAATTGAATCTTGATAATTTTTTAGGTAACTCAAGATGTTTTGAATCATGATTATAATTTTATTTTCAAATTTAGATGTGTATATGTGTTGTAATGAAATTATTTACTTTGTAACCAATTATGGATATTAGAGAACATGGGGGGGAATAAGAATTGAGGCAAGGAAAAGTTATAAAATCAATCCTGAGATTTTGTGTAACTCATCTCTAAGTGTATTCGATAAAATATGTTCCTCTAATTATGATTTGTGAAATTTCCATATTGATGTGCATTTAAGGTTTCATGCATTTATGGGTTAGGATAACCCTAAAATTGGTTCTTAGGGTATTCTAGGGCTTAATGAATGTTAATAAACTTAACTAAATTAAAATATAGGAAAAATGAGCTAAATATAGAATATTAAAAATGGTGAATGTAATATGGAACTTTAGGGAGGATTTTTGAAATTGTTGTATAATGGATGAAAGTTGTAATATAATGGCCTAGAATGAATGATTTTAGCTTATACTGAGAATGTGCATTGATAATTGCATGAAATGATGAAAATGTGATGCATAAAATTTGTATATATGTATGATAACATATGTAATGCATAATATATGTTTGCACATATATAGTGGTGATAACGAATAATGATAATTAATGTTAATGGATAGCACGTGAATGGTAAGTGAGGGATGAGAATGTGTGTAATGAAATGCTAACATAACTATTATGATGAGAAATGGCAATGTATGTAATAAGACTCATGATATAAAATGCTTAACGTAGTGTTAGCAAGTATTGTTAAGTAAATATATTTTTTAATTCAATTATGGGTTTGGGAATATGAACTATGTAAATAATGAATGATGAAAAAAGAAAGATAAAGGCCCATATATGTTAGACAACCTACTAGATAGGTTAAATGGTTAACTAAGGGATGTAGCAGCTACTAGGACACTTCGGTATCATTGGTATTGATAACATTGGTACTTGGTTATATTTGAATGCTTTCATGTGGATTGGTACTTGGTCATACTTGATTACCCTTATCTGAGTGCATTTAAGAGGAGGTTTGACATAACCACTGCACATATTTTGAAGTAGTTACAACTATAAGGAGGTCCGACAGAATCACTACACATAATCTTAAGTGGGTGCGGCCATTAGGAAGTTCAGTAGGACCACTGTATAGTATCACTAGTGCAGCAGTACAGTGGTGACCAGTTATTGGTTAATAAATTAAACAAATTGAAAACACTTAATAATGACATGATAATTTAATAGACATATACTTAGTAATGGCATATGAATAAGAAGGAATCTAACTACAATGACATATAATGACTTAAGGCAGGTAAGCAAAATTAAAAGGGTAAATGAAATAATGTGATATAAAAATGTAGAGCAAATAAATAACAGTTATAAGTTAACAACTTAATAAACATGAGCTAAATTTGTATTGACATGATAATTAGCTCAATTAACTAGATAATTAACTTAAGACTAGCATACAAACATAAAAAGAAGTAGCTAGAATCACACATAGGAACTTAGGGAATTTAAGCATTACAAAAGAGTTAAGTACACAAAAATTAAGGAGTACGCATAAACTATAATCACAACACGACTTAAAATGATTCAGGAATAATAACATAGAATAGGAAGAATGTATAAATACTAAGTAACCTGATTATCATGGAGATGCATGAATGCCATCATCGCATGTTTATTAGTATGCATATTTTATTGAATGCACCAGTAAGTGTTATGCTTAGTGTATCATGTTTTCTCGATATGTAGGTTGTAGATAGATCTAGTTTTTAGACTAGTGTTAAGAAAATAATGTAGTGTGGATAACCTTGACTTGGTATAACTTTACATTTCCTTTGTTTGATGTAAATAAAGTTAGTGGCACTCATATGTATATACATAGGGTGTGGGTCTAGTTTTAATACTATATATGTATAGGTTATCAAATATACTAGTTTTATAACTCTAAATTAATAGAGTTTGGTTTCATATAATTAATGTAGTATGTGTGACTGAGATTTAATATCCTGACTATGATATATGTTTTGATTGATATCACCATGTGTGTTGTTGGTGGATGATGTTAGAGGGTTAGAAGGACCCAAATGATTGAGTTTGAATTTGGGAACTTTATATGAGAGTTATTTTCACAAGTTTATTTCAAGATATGTAATCGGATAGCCATTATGCTATCAAATTTCTATTAAATTGAGATAGTAATGTCTTATGTACTTATATTCATAATACAGGTTATAAAGCTACACATGAGCCTTAGATGCTCATGATGTAAGCATAAAACAAAGAAATAGAAAGATAGTGGTTAAACTAGTTAATGTGACACCTCTTATTTGGACTGGCAATTGTTTGAGTAAGACGTTTCATAATGTGCCATTTCTCATTCAGATTTAGCTACTAGGTGAAGTCAAGGGTCTAACAAAATAACCATAAAAAGCATAAAATATGTGTGAGAAAATTCTTCTCATGCTCCTACTATTGTCTCATAGCATAAAAAGTAACTTTTGATCTCAGTTGTAGTCTTGGGTGGCTACCACTCCATTATAGACTTAATCTTATTGGGATCCACTCTGATGCCTTTTGCATAGGTTGTGTGTCTTAAGAAAGGCACCTCACTTATCCAAAAGTCAAACTTGCTAACTTTCATCTTGAGTGTTTCCTTTCATAATGTCTACAAGATAATCTTAAGGTGTCATTTATTATCTTTTTTTGCTCTTTGAATAAACCAAATGTCATTAATGAAGACCATAATAAACTAAGCTAGGTAGGGTTAAAGGACTTTGTAATTCTCATGTCCTAAGACTCCATGGACAATGCCATAGGGTTTGAGAAGTGCATTTAGGGTGTTAGGTCACTTGCACGTGGATCGAGGGAGTGACACAAGTCATGAAATTTTAAGGGGCTCTAAAATGATGAAAAAGGAAAATTTTAAAGATTTAGAAGAACCAACAATTCATTTCAAACTGAAAGCTACCTATCAGTGCAATAAAATTTTTTTGACCTAGAATTGATTTGGGATATTCTCGAATGGACTCAAAAACAGTAACCCTAAAACTCAAAAATTACACTGAGTCCAACGTTGAAAGAATTTTTGAAATCGGAGGTTATTTGCAAATTCTCGTAATTTTTTAGGTTGGCAAATAAATTGAGGTAGTCTAAAAAATGCCCTATTGATGGAATTTGGCCACGAAAATTTATGAGCAAGTAGAGGGGATTAAAATAGGAATTTTAAAATAAACGGTGTAATTTTCTAAGGTCTGAGGGAATTTCTATGAATTTTTTAAGTTTGCTAAAAAATCAAGATGGTTCGAGAATTATTGGGACCACCTTTGAAATGTCAAGATGGGGTGCATAACATGCCAAGTGGCTTAGCACACTTGCCAAGTGGCAAAGGGGCTATGACAAGTGCATTTTTCCACTCACACAAAAGAGTTTTCCTTCCCCTTTCTCCCCAGAATTTTTGACGCCAGTTTCCCCTTAGACTAGCCATATCTTTCTGTGGCAACCAAATGCGATGATTCTAGTCTCTAAAAATTCTTTTAGATGTTAGGCACTATAAGGAACAAGAATCGAGCTAAAAAGAGGTGTGCTTTGGGAGATAAAAATCAAACAAGAGGACTGGTTCAGAACAGTCTAGAACCATGACCTAAAGGTGAGTTAATAGGTGTTTCTCCCTCATTTCTCAAGTTTTTAGGTTGATTTTTAATGCTAAACCCTAGCTAACATCTGGGTGGTGATGTGTGTGAGGTTGTTGTGGCATAAGGAGGGCATTTGGAGGCTCACAAAGCGAGAAGAAGCTCATTATGGTGGCTAAAAATGGGGCTAATAGCATAGGCTTATATGGGAATGACACCTTTAAAGTGATATGTAAGTGAACCTAAAGCCTTTACTTTATGTGTTTTCATGCCCTGGCTAGTGAGCTTTGAGTTAGAATGGCTAAAAGTATGAATCTAAGGTTGATTCCTTCATTTTAGATGTTGATTAAGTTAAGAGTTTAGTAGAATTGAATGTGTTGTTCTTAGTGTTTACATAAGTGGCCTTAAACTGCATGCTAAATTTGTTATCTATGATTGCTTGGATGGGTAATTTGCTACCTATGATGAATATTTTGTATGAACTTGGCATGCTAGGGTGTGAATTATGAAAGTGTGGGTATGGGAATCACCATAAAAGGTGTAGTTTTCCTTATACCTGTGAGCTAGTATGAACGTGTTCTATGAATTTTGCTTTGTACCTTGGCCATATTAGCTTAGAATTGAGATATTATAATCATGTTTGAGTTCATGGCATGTAAATATGCTTGAATGTTGGGATTATATTTAAAAGAATCTATTTTCCCTAAGTACCAGAGAGCATTAGGCATGGCATATTGATATGAAGTTTAAAGCTATTAAGTACTAATTAAGTGCATTACTTTTACTTGATTATGGGCATGAAATGGCTATGGAATTAGCTAAGTATATGACTTATTAACATAGCAATATAAACTTTGAAAAATATGCCTTGAATTAGTAAGAAAGATTTGAAATAAAACACGTATTTAAAGCTTAAAACAATGACTTAAAAAGTGGATCAAATGAGCTAGTAAATTGAGTCTTAATTATGCCTTTGAGAGGCTAGATTTGAATTATATTTTGGCAATGAAATTAGCCTAGTTCCAATTGGCTTTAGTACCTATATTTTGGCTGTGGACTTGGCCTAATTATAGTTAGCCTTGTGCCTAGAAAAGTAATAGAAAGAACCTTAAAACTTGAGTCAGATTTAGACTTAAAACAGTCTTAGAAAAGTGACTTTAAAAGTGGTTGAAATAACCTATTACTGTCCAATTGACCTCTACCTGAACCAAAAATGTTACTGGATAGAAAGTATTAACCTTTTAAGTGGAAATGCCCTGATAAATCATAATATAAGATACCTTGAATTTTGGTAGCAAAAGACTTAATAAGTGTTTTGGAATTTTACCCGGTAGAGCCAAAAAATGGTTATACCAATCTGAATAAAAATTTAAAGTAAATTTTTATCTATCTATTTTTGAAACATAAATATTATAAGAATGTTTTTGGTCAATAAATAAAGTTAAATTAAGCTACTTGGCCCATTAGTTAGACACACACTAGATGGGTTGACCGATGAACTTAGGGTTTTGTAGCTGCTAGTTCATTAGTGGTTGAGAGGTCTACGGACTGATCTTTATTATGTCACCCAGTTATTAATGGTATTCATTGGTTGCTGGAGAGGTCTATAGTCTAATCTCGATTATTTGACCCAGTTATTAAAGATGATTTTGTGGCAGGGGAGGCCTATAAGCTGATCTCTATTATATCACACAAATACTTTTACTTGTGGCTGGGGAGGCCTATGGGTTAATCTCTATTATGTCACACAGTTACTTTTATTATGTTTAGGGAGGCTACGACTAATCTCCATTATGGCACACATATCAATGCAGTGGCGTATGTTTAGAATGGGGACCACTGCACCAGTTTATTATCCCTCTAGATCTAGTGTCTTAAAGTGTCATCTTTCTAGTCGAGCCAGAGAATTAAATTAGGTAAATAACCAGACTAATTTTAAAAATAAGATTTAAGAATAATGGAATAGTATTGTCTAAGTTTCTCATAAAATGTAGGATAAAGGGTATTTTGGGACATTTTGCACAGATGTGCCACATTAGTTATAGTAAAGTAAATTAAGTAATAAGCAGAATAATCATTAAAGATGAAGTTTAATCTTATTTGAATATCCTTTTCTTAGAAAATAGTAAAAATACAGTCAAAGGGTATTTTAGTCAATTTTCCATATATAAGTGAATAAAATAGTTTTTGTAAAGTATAATTGTTAAAAAATAATAATACTTGTTTTAAATGATCTATTTGAGGTAAAAAAAAATACTATTTTCAGACTTTAAAAATATCTTTGGGGTAGTTTAGTAATTTGGCACCCTAGTGAATAATTAAGTTATATAATGAAGTAAAATCATTCTTAAAATGCTCAGGTAAGTTAATAAGAAAAATGCCATGATTAAATTGCTTTTAAGTTCACCATTGAGTATCTCATATACTCAGCATAACCATTTTGGTGCGTAGGTACACAACAGCGCGACTTGCCTTATAAAGCTTGACGATAGCAATTTAGAAGATACAAGTGAAAACTTTGGATGTAATCATTATACAATTTGGATATCTACGTACTTAAGAGGGAATTAGGTAGGAAAATGTATTTAAGCTTTGGTAATGTAATGTAATTTAGTTAATATGACCTAATGATGTACATTAAGTATCTATACATGTTCTATGGCTAATGTATTATCATATGTGATGTTGATGCTAATGTGAGCCTAAGGCCTTATATTTATGCTTCTTTTATCTATAGCCAGAGGCCTGATTTTGATGTGTGTTAGATGATGATGATAGGCTAATAATAGGGTACAAAATGGGTTTAGGTGTGGTGAATTGTGTATAGAAGTGTTAAACAGGCTTTTTTAAATTTTAGGTTAGGACCCAGGCATAAGTTATGCTGCCGAATTTTTAGGTAATACCTAAATGATGTAAGTTTTCCTTGATAATAGGTAAACTAGATTGATTCTAGCCTAAATGGAAAATAGGAACTGACTAAGGTGATTTTAGAGTCAATTAGAAAGATTTAGTTTGAAATTAGTAAAAGTTAAACGAATGACCATGGGAGAAATTTTAAGATAGGTCTGGCGGGAAGTGCACCAATTATTGGGTTTCTTTAGAAATCCAGTAGGGGCGTCATAGACTTAGTTCATTAAGTCTATGAAAGCTGCTGGAGCATTGGTAAGCCTAAATGGCATAAAACTCATAATGGCCATATCTTGTTTATAAGGCAATCTTAGTGATATCTATGTTTTTAACCCTTAACGGGTAATATCTTGACATCAAGTCGATCTTAGAGAAAACACTCTCTCCTTTAAGTTGACCAAACAAATCATATATATGAGGCAACATATACTTGTTCTTAATGGTTATTTTATTTACTATTTGTAATCAACGCATAACTACAAGGAACCATCATTCTTCTTCATAAATAATACTAGTGCTCCCTATGGTGACACATTTGGCTTTATAAAACCCTTATTAAGAAACTCTTGCAATCAGGTTTTCAACTATTTCAACTATGCAAGAGCCATTCTATATGGAGTAATAGATATAGGTTTAGTGCTAAATAAAACCTCTATAACAAACTTGAGCTCCTATTCTAGAGACAAACTGGGCAACTCTTTTAGAAAAACATCCATATACTCTGACACCATAAGTATAAGGCTCTCATCTAGTTTGTTCTTCTAGAATTATACACATGTGCCTAGAAAGCCTAACAACCTTTTCTCAACATCCTCTTAGCTATAACAGCCAATACAACATTGGACAGGAAGTTTGTCCTTACACTAGTAACTATAATCTCTAACCTATCATTAACTTCAGTGATATTTGCTTATGAATACAATCCATAATCGCCTGATGCTTGGATGACCGATCTACACCTAAGATCATGTTGAATGCATTAAAAGCTAACTCAATGAGGTCAGCTAACTCATCTCCTTACACTATCAAGGGACACTATTTGTAAACCTTGTTTACTATAACATGTTAACCTATAAAGTTGCTAACCATAGTCACTATGTCAAGAATTTTAGATGCTAACCCTCGATTATGTGCCCATGTAGTAAATATATAAGAGTGCGTAGACCTTGGATTTATCAATGCTAAAGCAAAAGAATCAAAAAGAAGAAAGGTACATGCTATCACTTTAAATGAATCTATCTCTTCTCTAGCTCTAATAGCATACTGCCTAGTAGGTGGTCTAGGCTCTACTCAGCTCCCTGATTTGACCCTTTGAGTACCATTTATCCTCTCTCCTCTATCTCCTCTCTGACCTCAAGTAGACACATGTGTAGATCCTTACCTAACATCTAGCTTCTTCAAGCAATCATTAAGGAAATGATCCACTAAATAATACCTAAAATAAATTGTAGGCATGGATTTCTAACGCTCCTCTCTGTGTCTTCTATGACATGTTCAACATTAAGCACTAAATTACTCCTAGTTGTAGAGGCTGAAGCACTAATACCTTGAGATTACTACTTAGCTTTATTCTTATTCCCTTGGCTTGCTTTTTATGATTAGCCTTATCTCTAGGACTATTGTTGTGCCCTGTCTACTCACATTTAAACTTTTTCTCTGAATACTAAGATACACTAGTTAATTATTGGCCAAAAGACCTCTTCTTTCGATAGATCTCTCACCTTTCCTATATAACCTCCTCTACAATATGACAAGCTACCATTAGTGCTAAAAAGTCTTTGATTTTCATTAGAGCTAACTATATGCTGATATCCATATTGAGCCCCCTATCAAACTACTTGCGTCTATCAACTTATGTCATAACCATATTTTTAGAATATCAGCTTAACATGGCAATTTCCTTTTTATACTGAGTTATGGAACTCTGACCCTATTTCAAATCCATAAACTATTACCTTCTATTATTTAGGCAATTCTCAATAATGTATTTCTTTTGAAACTCATCTAAGAAAAAAATCCCATGTCCTGATCATCTTTTTGCTTTGTTAAGGCCTCCTAACACTTAAAGGCTTCCTTCTATAAAAGAGAGGTTGCCCAATTCACCTTCTCCTCTGGTGTGTATTTCAGCTATTGCATAATCTGGATAATCCTATCTAACTAATACTCTCTGCCCTACGAGTATCTACCACTCTTTTGCCCTTGAAATTTTAACCTCTTTAGGTATGTCTTTTGGAAAGCTTGAGGTGTTAGCAGTTGTTGCTAAACTGGTGGAGATGGTAGAGGTGTTACAACTGTGGCTTGTCATAGTAACTCTAACATCTCTTAAAGAAAAATTGGCAGTACTTCTACTATTAAGGATGCTTACCTAACATCACTTTAAGTAGTAGACTTAACCATGGTGGCCCTTTATCCTACAATAATTGGAGCATGGCTCTAGACTTTATTATCACCTTACGGTGTAAGAGAACTCATCTCGATCTATAAGTAAAGAATATATTATAAGTCTTAAAATAAATAAATTATTTAATGCATGATCTTAACCTTAAGGCACTCATATGTTACTAAGGAATACCTAAACTAGAGCTCTAATACCACCAAATGTGACACCCCTTACTTGATCCTATTAACGAACTCATATAAGCAGTGACATATAAAGCATCATCAAAACTAACATAACCTTAACATATAAAAGGCTTAAAATAAATCCCCTTTAGTAACCATTAAAAGTTAAAAAAATATGAATTATCAGATACCTTTTATTGTATGAAAAATAAAATTAGGAAATCCTCATGTCAAAAATTCAGTAGCATAATGGCTGTACTAGGACACTATTCCTAATATGAATAGTAACTTGCATGAAAAAGCACTTATATATTAAAACATTTCCAAGCTTCCACATTTATGGTCCTCTAATCACTCTAAACAACCTTTATCCTAAACTTATCAATCAAACATAAGAAAGAGATGTCACTTAAGTCAAAATATCTTAAACATCATTAAAAATGATTACAAAATATTGAAAAAGATTTAAAATAGCAAATATTACAGTTTCATGCTCAAAATTCCCCATGTGTATCATATAAGTGCTTATAACATATTTACATCACATAATTTATATACATAACAAAATACCAAAAGAAAAGTCTTCTCTTGATCTTCTGGTTGTAATGAGGCTTTAGCTTAATTAGTCTTTTTTACTCATGCATCACAAAAATAATGATGCGTTAAGCCAATGCTTAGTGTTGTAATCAAGGTAATTTTTGTAGACACATCACGTGTAAAAATTATTTGAACAACCATCTCTTATTAGCTATCTATTTGTGAATGAAACGTTGTGCTAAAATTGAGTCAAGTGCCCAACGCACTATGAAGTTTTTCCAAAAATCTCGAGGTAAACTTTAGATCTATATTTGACATAATTGAGGATGGCACTACATGTAACACTGCAAATTACTCAATATATAGTTTTGCTATGACACCTCCCACTGGACTCTCTAAGAAACCCAATAAATGGTGCACTTCTCGCTATGTCACCCATCTTGAGATTGTCCTTCTGGTTCATTCATTTAACTTCTACCAAATTCCTATCATTTGATTCATTCTAACTCCAAAACTAGTTCTATCTTTTTCTTAGCTCAGCTTAAGTTCATTTTAACCTATTTATGCCCAAAAGTGGTCAATCATAGCTATTTAGATTTTCCTAAAAATTTTGTAGCATAACGGTTGTCCGAGTCACTATCCAAAATTTGAACCTCAAAAAACACTTCAATAAACTCATATTTCATCTCCTAGACCCATAGGGACCCCTAATAATCAACCTAGCATCATCTGTCTAATAGTTCATCAACACAGGCCTCAGGTCACAATGAGATAAATCCATAATCTAGAGCCTTAGGCTCACATAACATAACCATCTAGTCAATAAGGCCAGACATTCACACAGTCTAATAGTTACTTATTTCAAAACATAGTCCATATTTATATATATA
>CANXYI011067866.1:0-12600 GCA_948208565.1 Hura crepitans
GAATAAAGGCATATTAGAACAATGAGATAAACTCCTCATTATAATCCAAAATGGTGAATCCCTTATTAATCACTCACCTTCCTTCAACTATCTCAAACTATACATAATCACCTAGCTGTGTATTCATCATAGAGATGTAAGAGCACTAGAGTCAAAGCATAGTTATCAATACTTAAGATAACCTTGGTGATCTTAAGTCAAATGATAGATACGCAACTAATATGATGAGATTGTTCCACTAACATAGATTATTCATCCATATGAACATTCTTATGTTGGGTCTTTAATGAACTCAAACAAGTATCCACATGTTATCTCTAAGCATCAATATATTTACAGCTTGTGAGAACTACTATTTGACTAGGTCAAACAACATAACATGTACTAGTTTATTTACATTAATAATGTTTTATCTTATTAATACTATAACTAGGGATAATTTAGGTATTTCAAATTTGCATGCAATAAAAATCTCAAATTATGAACACTTCATAATTTCTTTACACTATGAATAAATACCAAGGACTTTATTACACAGTTTAAGATAATATCACATAAATGAATTAACATAAACACTATTGTAATAAAGAATGCTTTTATCATAAATGAATGTTTATTATGTACACAAAAAATCCTTATTACATATGATCTCTAGGGCTTGTATCTAACAATCTTCCATTTGCACTAAAGCTAATCTCTCATGTATCTAATACCCATATTATTTAGTGAGAGGATTAGTAATGTTCTTATCAGTGGGGGCTTTTTTAATCTTTACATCTTGCCTGGCTACTATCTCTCTAATGATGTGGTAATGCCTGAGTACATGCTTGGATCATTGATGAGATTATGGTTCTTTAGCCTATGCAATGGCCCTATTGTTGTCACAATACAAAAGTATTATGTTAATAATAGATTGTACCACTCCTAGTTCAATAATGAACTTCTTGATCCTGATTACTTCTTTAGATGCATTAAAACCTGCAATATACTTTACTTTGGTTGTTGAGTCTATAATTGTATATTATTTAGAACTTTTCCAACTAACTGCACCTTCTGCAAATAAATACACTGAACCTGACTGAGATTTGCAATCATCTTTATTAGACTAAAACCTGACATCTGTATACCCGCTTACTTGCAAATCCCCTTCTATAGCAAGAATAAATCTTTAATCCTTCTCAAGTACTTAAGGATATTCTTGACAGCCACCCAATGTTCCTCTTTATAGTTGGATTGGAATCTACTCGTGACATTTAGAGTAAATGCTACATCAAGTCTAGTACATAAAATAACATACATGATGGATCTTATAGCCAAAGCATATGGGATCTTTCCTATGTGTTCTCTCTCCTTTTATGTCTTAAGACATAAAAACTTAGAAAGGATCTTTCTATGAGTCATGGGATTAAACCCTTTCTTTAAGAGATCCATGCTAAACCTTTTTAGCATCTTATCTATGTATGTAAACTATGAAAGACCTATCAACCTCTTGAATCTATTTCTATAGATCCAAATCCCCTATATATAGGTTGCTTCACCAAAGCCTTTCATAGAGAGCCTCTTAAATAGCCAAATTTTAACTGATTGAAGGACATAGATGTTATTTCTCATGATTAATATGTCACCAACATATAATATTAGAAAAATGACTACACTCTCATAAACCTTCTTGTAAATATATGGTTCATCTAGATTTTATGAGAAATAAAACTTCTTGATTATCTCATCAAATTGGATGTTCTGGTTCTTAAATGCTTGCTTCAATCCATAAATAGAATTTTGAAGTTTCCATACCATCTTACTATTAATGGATCTAAATCCCTTAAGCTGTGTTATATACACCTCTTCTAATAGATTTCCATTAAGGAAAGCTATCTTCACATCCATTTGCCATATCTCATAATCATAATGAGTGGTAACCAACCTTACTTTATGGGTAACAACCTTACCCTTATTATTGGTTTTCTTTTTGAAGATCCATTTCCTTCAGGTGTATCAACCAAAGTTAATAGTTGGTTGTTGTACATGGAATCCATTTTGAATTTCATGGCCTTTAACTATAGTTTTGATTCTGAACTCTTTAGAACCTCTCATAGCTTAAAGGCTTATCCTCTTTTACTATAATTACACTGATGTTCTCATCTATGAGAAATACATATCTCTTAGAAGTAGTATGAACCTAAGTAAAATGTCTAGGAACTTATGTTTACACTACTATTACATCATCATCATATGTGATAGGCTCAGGATCAATTGGTTTATCTACTTCTATTTATGGATCTCAAACTTCATTAAGTTTGATTCTACTCCTACTGTCTTCTTTTAAGAGAAACTCTTTCTCTAAGAAGATAGCATGCTTTGAAATAAACACTCTTTGTTCTAATGCATTATAGAAATAATATCCAAAGACTCCTTTGGATATCCCACAAATAAGCACTTGTCAAATTTAGCATGAAGCTTATTTGACACAACTTTTTTCACATAGGCAGTGCAACCCCACACTTTTAAATATCAAAGAATTGGTTTCTTATTATACCATATCTCATATAAGGTAACATTAATCAATTTTGATGGAATTTTGTTTAAAAGATAAATAGCAGTTTCCAATGCATAGCCCTAAATGATTTAGGTAAGTTTACAAAACTCATCATGGATTGAACCATGTTCAACAAGGTTCGATTTCTCCTTTTAGATACACTATTATACTGTGGTGTATATAGAGGAGTGCATCGAGATAATATACCATTATCTCTAAGATAACTTAAAAATTTATGACTTAAGTATTCTTTACCTCGATCTGATTAAAGTTTTTTTAATACTTCTGTTAAGGTGTTTCTCAACTTCATTTTCGAATTCTTTGAACTTTTCAAAGGCTTCAGATTTATACTTGATCAAGTACACATACCAATATCATGAGTAATCATTGATAAGGGTTATGAAGTAGAGAAACCCACCTCTTGCATGTGTGCTCATTGGTCCACATACATTTGTATGTATAGGGTCCAAAAGCCCACTAACACGTTCACATTTTCCACTAAAATATGTCATTGTTATTTTTCCTAATAAGCAGGATTCGCATGTTTCAACTAATTCATATTCAAATGAACCTATGTCAATAGACTTGTGTAACTTAGACATGCGTTTCTTATTTATATGGCCTAAAAACTAGTGCCACAAGAAAGATGGTTTTAGGTTATCCATCTTTTGTCTCTTGGTATTAATATTATGGAGTTCATTTTGATTATCAAAAACATATATTCCATTAACATTCAATTCAAAACAATATAAAACATTATCTTTATAAATAGAGCAGCCTTTGCTCTTATTAATGGAAATATCAAAATATTGTTTAGCAAGACAAGATAAAGAAATAATATTCTTATTTAAGGAAAGAACAAAATAACAATTACTAAGCTTCAATACAAGTCTTGAAGGCAAATACGAATGATATGTTCCTATAGCTAATGCAACACTTTTGCTCTATTTGCCACCTGTAGGTCTAAATCACCTTTGTTCAACCTTCTACTACTCTTTAGTCCCTGCATATCAGAAACCAAGTGAGAACCACAACCGTTATCTAATACTTATATGTGATTATTAACAATAGTACTAGTATTAATCTTAATAACATTAATACATGATGTAAAGGCATCCCTATGCTTCTATTTCTCGCAAGACTCAAGGTAATCCTTGCAATTCTACTTCCAATATCCAGTTTTACCATAATGCAAGCACATTGACTTGGAGCCAATCTCTTAGCAGTGGCAAAAGCAGTAGCAGGAGGCTATTTGCCCTTGTCCTTCTTCACCTCACCTTGGGCCTTAGTTGTCTTCTCTTTTTTCCCTTCTGTTTGGAAGCAAAACAATCCACAACCAAGACTGCTTTAGAGTTCTTTTCGATAGTGTCTTCAGCAGTCTTAAGAATGTTTAATAGCTTAAGGATTATTGTCTAAATCTTATTCATTTAATAATTAAGCACAAATTATGCATAACTATCTGGCAATAACTAAAGGATCAAATCTATGCTTAGAGCATGATCCATCATAAAGCCCAAAGCACTAAGTTACTTAATATACCCATTCATCTTCAAGCGATGTTGAACAACTGAAGTCCTATCCACCATTCAGCAGCAAAATAGGGCTTTAGATATCTCATATCTTTCAGTCATACTCTGCTTGACAAATAGTTCACATAAGTGAAATAGAATAGTATTAGCATCCCTATGGTTATGCTACTTCTATAACTCTGGAGACATGGACGCTAATATAATGTACTGTACTAGGTCCAAGTCCTTAGTGTGTTTCAAATATGCTAATTGAGTATCAACATCAATAGCATCATCTGGGATAAGTGGTAATGGCTTTTCCAAGACATAGACTAACTTTTCGCTCCTAATAATTATTCTTAGGTTTTTAAGCCAATCAATGAAGTTGGGCCTAGTCAATTTATTAGTATCCAAGATAGTGCACAGATTCATATTTAATGTACTTATGATATAGAAAAATAACCTATTTGTGAAGAATAAAAGCATGTTAGAGCATGATTGTGTACATGAATACATTTCATAAGGTTTTTTATAAAATCCATATGTGCTCCCACTATTTTATTACAAACCAATAGCCCTCATGTTGATCTAAGAAAACTCGATGGGTTTTCTAGTGAGACAGTACCCATCTCTCATTAAGGTTGAACCTTGGGTTTGCCCAACAAGCCTAACATGTAATAAAAATGGTCGGCATCTCATGCTAATTACATCATATGCAACTACTGATCATTGGGTCACTAACTCTTGGTGCATGTGTATCTCATACACATTTCCCTAATTTGCCTCTAGAACTATTAACCTTAAGTTTGCCTAACAAGTTATTGGACTATCTAAGATAAATCCATTAATATAGTCATAACATATTTCATGTAGCATGGGTTTAGGTTTACCCAACAACCCAACACTAAAAAGAACTTTAGTTAAAACTACACCAATAGAAGGCTTGCAAGTCTTAGTATTAATTTAAGGGATTTCTTCCATTTTGGTCTCATTAAGATTACATACTTTGGTATGCTCATGCATAGGGATTTTTCATGCTTTGGCATGCACATGTATATTAAATCTCATTAAATCATACATATGCTATTTAATCATATTAAATATATGATCTAGTTATAGACTTTTACTAAATTTATTTCCTTGAGCCAAAAGAAAACTAATTTGGGCTAGATCCTAGATAGTTATGCATAAATTACAAGCCTAATAAGAAAAAAAAACACTTCTATTTATTTCTTCTTAGTCCTTCTTGGTGGGCTTTCTTCTCCATTTTGCTCGCATTTCTTTATCCCAATCTAGCCCTACGCAATATAATTACATATCATATAAATCAAAAGATCTCACATTACATGTGAGGAATTAGATGAGAAGAGAAATACAAATAGAATTAAGAGAAAAGGTTGGACACTTAAGCCCAATTTCACCAAAAAAAAATTCATTCAATGTAAGATTAATCACATTGGCCTTTGTCCATAACTAGTCATCATGTCAAACATACACCCTTAACATGCATCTCATGTGTTGAACCATGAAAATATTGGTTATGGTCGATTACCAGAATTGTAACACTTATAAAACCAGTTTTGGTGCTCTCTTATGAACTAATCAGTTTCATTTTGCTTTATCATGGAGAATTAATCAGATTAATCATGTAATTTAATTATTTAATGTCATTAAAATATTAAATTACATCTCTCAATTTCAATGAGTTCTAATCTCTTTAGAATTTCAAGTAACCATATTACTTTAAAGCAAATGACCTAGAAATCAAATCTAGGGCTTTTAGAAGGAGTATGCACATAGAACAAGTATAATTATTCTAGTCCATTTATGTATAGCTTTTATCTAAATATGACTAGAATAAAATTTAATCCATATAATTAATTAAAATCCTAATCATATTACAAAAATAAATTAATTTAGAATTAAATTAATTTGTTATATGCCATAATAGGATTTTAGGGTCTAAAATTTGGCTATTATGTTGCACATCATCCAAAATTTGAAACGTGACCAAATAATTTAGCTCTTGATTTTATTCAATCAATTTCATGATGATATATAACATATATTTTCACAAATATAAAATCCAATCATATTGAATTTTAATTTAATAAAAAATCTTTAAATAGTAATCACAAAGAATCGCATTCAAAGTGAATAATAGAACCATTTGTAACTTGGATTAAGGAATTGATCCAAACCACTTAGGTTTAGTTCTAGAAATCATTGACACCCTTTTATACCTATAATGATAAGTTTTATAAAAAAAATGGGCCTATAAGTCATGAAACCCATGGTAAATGACGAAGACAAAACTAAGCATTACATAGTACAAAATTGTGATAATCTTGACTGTCAAGCAAGTTAATGAATCTAATTCATGTCCAATGATTTTAACCACTTAAAGACATTTAATTAACCTCATAAACATAACTTATTTATGATATCTCATTTATGGAAATAATAGAAATTAATTGAATCAATTAGCACAACAATTGTACAAATTCTATTTTAGCTCCTCTCTAAAATCCGAATTTATTAATTTAATTATTTTTCATAATCCTCAAAATTAATTTTCATGCGCATATGTCTAGAATTAAAATCTCATTTTAATTTATCATATATTAGATTAAATTAGCAAAAATTGCAATTAATTTAATCATGCATGAAAACCAAGAAAAAACACACTCCCTATGTGCCTAGGAGAGTTTTTGTTTCTTTAATCTAATTGTTTCATCACACAAAAATGAAATTTTTTATTTTAAAACATATTAAATTAGTATCAATAGCATTAAATTGATTTGATTAGCAAAAAAATCAAAATCAAAAGGCACCATAGAATCGAAAAATAAAAAAAATCATATTTTTTATTTAATCAATCATAATTGGTATTTTCAATTGTTTTGATTCTTTTGAGAACTTGGCTCTAATACCATTGTTGATTTTTTAGAGACATACATAGAAAATTTTAAAAAGTTTTCATATAAATTAAGCAACAATATTGGATCTAAAAGTATCAAAACCGTTATTTACATATTAAACTAGTAGTGTAAAGGTTTTACCGTAAATAACTACAACAATTCCTTTTCTAATGCTCTTTTCACTAGGTTTTAGCAAACCACAGCGATCCTCTATTAGGAACACCTCTTAGGTATCCACACTTGAAGCTCAAGGAGTGAGGCTATGCAAATTATTAAGTGCTAAAAGATAATATGCACAGATAAATAGAGAAGAAAATCGTAGAGAGAGAAAGGATAACTTTTGTATGAGTTTTTTTGTCTCTCTGGTGGATAAAATTTTATTGTGTATTTATACTCTGATAAACACCATCTAGGTTAGCTCTTGACCCTTAAAAACTAATTTAGACTGGCTTACATGAGGGCCAGGTGCATAAGCTCTCTATGCCCTACACGTATAAGCCCAATAATAGGCCTATGTGCATATTGCACAAGGCCTAGTATCAAGGCCACATAATCAGTCTTCTAATGATTTGATATATTTCTCTTTTAACTCTTAAAAGGTTTATAAAAATTAGATTCAAAAAACTCAACCAACTAGGCTCGATAGGGCCTAGTTTTGGAAACTCTAGTTCTAATTTCCTAAAATTGACGAGGGTCCAATTTTGGAAACCCTAGTCTTAGTTTCCTAAATTGTAATTAAGCTCTAAGCCTAATCATTTCATTCTATTCTTTGTTCAATATTAATGATATCTCATATCATTAAATCATTCAAGCACTTTGAATCTTCTTTTACTTCCTATTATGTGTGACCCTATGGGTTTCCAAAGCACGTTGGCAGTATATAGTGGAAAAGAGTCCTAGTCCAACTAGGATTCTTTTGGTCCAATCTAATTGGTCAAATAATTGATTCCCAAAAAATTATCCACTTGTGTACAAGTCCAAAGCAGTGTCTAGCCACATATCAAGAGTATCCAAATGTAGAAAATGTCAAGTGGTTTGACTTAACCCTACCATATATAGTTTTTATGCAATCATCTTTTTCACCATACTTTATCTCATTTAGGTTTGAGTATAGACATATGTCAACTTAATGTGCAATTAGATATGTTCAATCAAGCCCTAAATATGTTAGTTCTAATATTTGTTGCTTTATTCCAAAAATGCCCTTGTGAATCTCATTCACACTTGCATTTTACTTTGGCCAAAGATTTCGAAATAAAGGCATATTAGAATAATGAGATAAACTCCCTATTATAATATGAGGTGGTGAATCTTTAATTGATCACTCAACTACCATCAAGTATCTTGAATTATACCCAATCATGTAGCTATGTATACATCATGGCAATGTAAGAGCATCGTAGTCAAAGCATAGTTCTTAATACTTAAGATAACCTTAGTGATCTCAAGTCAGAAGATAGATGCACAACTAATATGATGAAATTATTTCACTAATATAGATTATTTATCCACGTGAACATTCTTATGTTGGGTCTTCAATGAACTTGTTTCTCAAACAAGAATCCACCTATTATCTCTAAGCATCACTATGCTTATAGCTTGTGAGAACTACTATTTGACTAGTTCAAAAAGCATTACATATAGTAGTTTATCTGCATTAACAATGTCCTATCTTGTTAATACTATGACTAGGGATAGTTTTGATATTTCACATTTGCATGCAATAAGAATCTCACATTATGAACACTTCATAATTTCCTCTGTACTATGAATAAATACCAAGGACTTTATTACATAGTTTAATATCATATCACACAAATGAATTAACATAAGCACTATTATAATAAAGAATGCCTTTTATCATAAATGAATGTTTATTATGTACATAAAATATCCTTATGACATATGAGCTCTAGGGTATGCATCTAACATGGAGCCCTCTACCTAGCAATATGGGTAAGTCACCACTAGCATATGGGAGATCCGAAGTATCATCTTTTAATAAGCAAAAATTGGTAAATCGGACTTTCAAAAAGTTACCCTATTATCTTTTTCCTAAGAAATACCTATCTTGAAAGCCCTTATTGGACTAAGGAATTTCATCAAATAAAGCTTTGCCTAATTGAGTGATAAAGGCTATTAAGGAGGTATCCCTTTGAGTCAAATAAAAGAAACAACAAAAAAGGTCTACCAAACAAAGAATACTATGTTGATGATATAGCACTCAAAAGCAAACAAGAATTAACCACCTTATAGGACTTAATTGACACAGCTTAAAATTGTATTCCTTCATAACATTCTCAAGAAATAGGGGGAAGGGTAACCTAAGCCGACAGTCAAAGAACTTTTCAAAAAAGATTAAAAAATTGATTGTTAAAAGGACTATTATTATGACTCATCCAAGCCGAACATATGGTTAAAGAGCAATCTTTCGAGATTTTGAATTTCATTTGAATGGCAAAGAGATGTTGAGCAATGACCTTAGAGGGCCTTCTACTTGGATTGAAACTAACAAAAGGGCTTATTACACTACTAGTATCATGGAAACTAGGCTTCATAGTAGGTTGGTTATAAAAGACCTTCCCCTATAAAAGGTCCTCTTATAGTTATAATGGAGGCTCAAATTTGAGTCCCAAATGCACTTACTTCCCTAGTAAAGGTTGACATATTTCCAAATCTTATGTTAATAGTAAAACCTAATGACCTAAATGGTTAATCTACTTCTACATCCCTAGATTTTTTGTCCTAATTAAAGGCATCATTTTGGTAAAGGATGAAGAAGAAAATGTATTACTAAAAGTTTTTAAATCTATAAGATGGTAAGATATATTGTTAAATCTATAGGATGGGAAGATATAATCTCTAAAAATAAAATAGTGAGAAAAGGAAAGAAGACACTTAGAGAAAAATAGTAAACATAGAGGTCGAAGATAAAGATATGAAGAAGCAGAGAATGTTAAGATTAGTAAAAAGGGCAGCCAACACAAAAGAAAAGCAAAATGTCAAAAGTGAATACTTAAACCCTTTATATATATGTACAATGGGCCTCTTAAAAGATAAAACCTTTAGAGTATTAATGATATCTTAAACGATGAAAAGATTTCTATTAATGACAGTCACCGTATACGAAGCATCAAGCATGTCTATCAAAGCATCATGTCACTAATAACCTTTATTTAAAATTTGAAATCTGAAACAACCCGATCAAGAATGAAAGAAATGTTATAGCAATTGTAGCATAAACCGAATGGATTAAATGTCCTATTCTAGAAGGGGATAAATGATAATGACCCATTGTCTTCTCATTTTAGTTCTAACCCATAAATACAATAGGGCCCAAAAGCAAAATGCCCAGATAGTTCTGGCCTTACATGTGAAAGATTTCTCTTTAAATCAAAGATCCCTTACTTATTCACATGTCTACTATAAATAACGCATTTACCACTCATTAAAAGGTAAGTGCTTCAACATTAAAGTTACTTGCCCAAATTTCTTCTCAACACTAACTTAAACTTCAAAGTCCCATTCCTGGGTCACTCTCTATTCTCAACATGCACACTTTTATGGCAAAACTCAATTGAACAAACCTTCATGAAGCAGAAGAGAAATGTAAAAGAGGAAAAAGTAAGAGCATATTATGTTTGTAATTGAAGAATTAGATAAAGTAGTCAATATTTTCCCTATGACATTTTATTTGCCTACACCATAATTGCAAACCATAAACCTTCCATATGTGAGCAAATGTTCTGCACTATTTATTGAATAATCTTCTAGTGTATTTAATTAATTGTAACATCAATGTCACTATATTTATTATATGCTACTTCAATGTGTTCATATAGGAATAGGTTTGTCCATCTTATGTTGCGAATAAAAAAGGCAACTACTGCAATTACTGGACTTAAGCTTTTTTTTATAGAATGTTTCACCATAAACATAAGTAATATAAGTATTCCTCCTTTGGCATGACTCAATCAATGTTCTATTACTATATGCTTAGGTCCTATAAGCTTCATTGGTAATAAAACTATGATATATTCAACAAGCAATCGTAAGAAGGAAAAAGAAAATAATGGTATTTTAAAAAAATTAAAGTCAGCTATGAAAATAATCTTCTCATTTATGACATCTTGTTATGATCTGTTCTCAAAGCTTAAACCAATTTTATAAAAGAGAAATTCTTAATTATGATTAGTATAAATGTTAAAGATATGAACATAACATATAAAAGCAAGATAAAAGATTTCCCATTTGTGTTTTAATTCCTTGACTATTACATATCTTAGGTGTTAAATAAGCATGCCAGAATGAAAGTGTATTTCTAGCAAGATTGGTTATTTCTCTCTCTAGAAATACTTTTGTCCCTATGGGTTTTCTCAATTTCTCTCTCTAAAACTTCACTTTTGTTTGTTTGTTTCCTTCTTTCTTTCTTTTGTTTCTTTCCTTAGTGCTTCGTGTTTGGGGAAATAGGTGGGAATCCCACAAACATAAATAAACATAAGAAAACCATTAAAGAGAGAAAAGTAACTAAAGCCTATAATAATTTAGAAATTATTGAAAATTAAATTTTGAACAAAAATTAATAATGTCTTTGTAAAATCATTTAGCACTAAAATGGTTTAGTAAATATCGAAGTAAAATACAATTTTTCAAGACAACATAGAGTATTTGTATAGTTTGTACTAATATTTAAGTTTATTAAGTTTGTTTTTTTCTTCTTGTTAAGATGTGAACTCCTGATGTCATTATCTTTTGTCAAGTTGTTAAAAGTTTCGTATAAGTGAATATATTCAAAATATACATAGAAAGGTAGCTTTAAGGGATAGTTTAATTTAATCCAATAAAATATTCAAAATCTAACATATCTATTACATGTTGAATTAATTCCTTAACTAACTTTATTATTTAAGATTAGTTAGAGTAAGAAAATCAAAGTATAAAAAAGATTAACAAAATTAAAGTACAAAGATGTAGATTTAAATAGAATTGAAATCATTTTCAATTGTACCTTATTATCTATTTCTGTAAGTCCAGTAATTGAGGATAAGTAGTTAGGCTTTTTGTTGCCTTCACACTTATATTAACATATCTTTTATAATTGATATGTTGAATTAAGCATTAAATAGAGAAATGTGCTAAAAAAATTTAGTATTCATAAACCATATCATGTTAATTACCTTAGGTACACAGTGTTCGTTGTATGCCCTAGAGCACATGTAATAGGGATTGTATTCATGTATATTTAAACATTATTATCAATCAAAACGCATTTCTTTATATAATGGTACTTTTATATATTTATAATTATTTGTAATGTCTTAAACAATGTTATAAAGTCCTTAGATATAATCACAGTGTAAAAGAAATCATAAAGTGTTCATGGTGTGAAATTCTTATTACATGAAAATGTGATAATACCAAAATTATCCTTAGTCATAGTATTAATAAGATGGAACATTGTTAATATAGATGACCAGCATATGTTATATTATTAATTGGGTCAAGCAATAGTTCTTATAAGCTATAAGTATAGAGATATTCAAAGTTAACATATGGATGCTTACTTAGGAAGCAAGTATATCGGAGACATATAATGAGATCTTTACATGGATAGTTAATTTATGTCAGGAAAGTA
>CANXYI011067873.1:0-12827 GCA_948208565.1 Hura crepitans
TGCCACTAATTTCACCACATATCCATACAATCCTACCCTTAACATACTAATTCCCATGCAATGCCCCATGCTACCATGCCCTACACATACCTTACAACCTAAGGCAACTCATGGTATCACCACTAAACCTTTCCTTTTTCACCATATACATACATAATTCATCAAAATCCACATCATACACACTAATATCCATTAAATTTCTACTTAATCCAAGCCATAACACCTCCCACACATACACCCCCTCTCAGCCAAAGTGACCTCTCACACTTTCATCAATTCTTTTCACTAATTCATCACTCAAATCATTCAAACCACACACAAATAGCATCAACACAAGCTTAGTTCATGGTTACACATGCTTTAACCATATAATCCTTATATTCCACACAACATTTCATCCTAAATCATACCTAAATTTATTATGGCATGTTCCAAATGCATTAAATTCACATACCTCACTAAATTGCAAGGCCTTTTCTACACTTTAAGCTTGTTAATTCCCTTGTTACACTCTACCTTTACCTTGGCCTACATACACACTTATATGCCTTAGAAAAATCTTAGAAAATTCTATAGACTTCCAAATGAAAATCCAAAGACACAGGTATCCTTAGAATGATGAAATCCCCAACGAAATAAAATAAAAAAGGAAGAAAAACACTAACATGCAAAGTTGGTTTTTCAATCTCCCTTTTATGTATACTTGATATTTCTTGATTTTTATATGATTTTATGGTTGTCTATGGTGCTTTAACTCTTTAAGGACTAATTACTACCTAACTTAATAGATTTTTTGTGTAATTAAAGGTCAAATTAAGCTTAGGAATCCATGGCAATAGAAGAGAGAAAGAGAGAATGGCATCCAAAAAGGGAGGAAGAAAGGGTGAGGTATGGATGTTGTCATATGGATGCCTAAATGGCATATGGCCCTTTTATAGTGGGGCTGGCTGGCTCAAGTGGTGACACGTGTCACCCGAGCTTCTCGAAAATTCTCGATTTCGATTGAAACTTTGAGAAATTTTAAAAATTCACTCAGACCTCCAAAAATTATTGCATCTATTTTAAAAATCCTCGATTGGGCCTATTTAGGGCCTCACAAAATTTCATAGCCAAATTCCCTCGGCAGGATAGTTAACTAACTTCCTTAATTTAAGTGCAAACCTCAAAATTGAAGAAAATTAGTAAATAACCTTTAGGTATGGTATTTTTAGGTTTGTCCGGGCACATCTCGAGTCATTCCTGGCCTAAGTGCATCTGAGCCTATGCCTACTAGATTTTGACCTAAAATAATTTATTAGTTCTAATAAATCTTTGAATTATGTCATTTTTATCATTTTTAAACCCCTTAAAGTTTCATGACTAGTATGCCTCACCTTAAGCCTTGTGAAGGTGACTCGGCACTTTGGGATTACTTTTTGATCCTCGGAGGTGCTTTCATAGAGCCTTGAATTACAAGCATTACAATTCTTTCCCTTTTAAGAAATTTTGTCCTCAAAATTACCTAGAGTAAATAGATACGGATATTAACTTTTCATCTACTCCTCGGGTTCCCATATGGCTTCTTCTATGTTATGACGCTTTCAAAGAACTTTAACTAGGGGGATGGTTTTATTTCTCAATTGCTTTACTTCTTAAGCCAGAATCTATACTGGTTCTTTATTATAGTTCAGATCTGGCTATACCTCAATGTCTTTCATTGGAACTACAAGGGAAGGATTTCATCTATGCCTTTTGAGCATTGAAATGTGAAACATATCATGTATCTATTGTAACTTAGGTGGCAAGGATAGCCTGTATGTTAGAAGTCCCACTCTTTCTATAATTTTATATGGTCCTATAAATCTAGGACTTAGCTTTTTTTTTTTTTCCCTAAATCTAAGCACTTTCTTCCATAGAGATACATTTAAAAGCACTCTATCACCCACTATATATTCAATATCTCTTCGTTTTAGGTCACCATAAGACTTCTGTTTGTCAATTGCAGCTTTTAATCTTTCTCTAATAACCTTGACTTTCTTTTATGCATCTCATATTAGGTCAACCCCTGAAATCTTATTTTCCCCAGCTTCACTCTAGCACAAAAGAGTCCTACATCTTCTGCCATATAATGCCTCATAAGGTACCATACTTAAACTTGCTTGATAACTATTATTATATGAAAATTCAAATAAAGACAAGTATTAGTCCTAGCTGCCTTTAAACTCGATGGCACAGCTACGCAACATATTTTCAAACATTTGTATCAGCCTTTCTGACTGTCCATCTGTCTAGGGGTGAAAGGCTATACTATAGGTCAGTTTAGTACCCAAGGCCTCATGTAGTTTCTTCTAAAACCTAGAAGTGAATCGAGGATCCCTATAAGAGATAATAGCCATAGGTACACCATGAAGTCCAACAATCTCATCAATATATAATTTTGCTAGTCTTTCTAGTGAGTAATCCATTTTGAGAAGAATAAAGTGGGTTGTCTTAGTTAGCCTATCAATAATCACCCATATAGTATCACACTTATTCTTGGTCATAGGCAGTCCCATTACAAAGTCCATTGTAACCTTTTCCTACTTCTATTCTGGTATTGCTATAGGATGCAACAATCTAGAAGAAACCTGATGTTCTACTTTTACTTGCTGACAAGTTAGACATTTGTCCACATACTCTGATATATCTCTTTTCATACCTGACCATCAGTATTGAGACTTTAGATATAAATACATATTTGTACTACTAGGGTGCATAGAATAAAGAGCTTTATGTGCCTCCTTCAGTATTTGTAACCTTAAGTCATCTGTATTAGGTATATATAGCCTACCATGGTAACACAGATGTCCTACTCAGTTCAAACCCTATTATTTTCCCTGTTTAACTTTACCTATAAGCTATACCAATTGTTCATCCTTACCTTATGCCTTTTTTATCTATTATATGAAATTTGGTTTAATTTAGACTTAAGCCAGAATAACATCTTCCCCTATGTATTGCAGTCTAGATTTCATAGCTTTCAAGGTTACCATAAACTTCCTGCTCAAAGCATCTGCTACCACATTAGCTTTTCCTTGGTGGTAGTCTATGAAACAATCATAATCTTTAATCAATTCCAACCTTTTTCTCTACCTCAGGTTTAACTCCCTCTGAGTAAGGAGATATTTCAAACTTTTTTGGTCTATATAGATATAACACTTCTCACCATATAGGTATTGTCTCTAAATTTTCAAAGCAAAAACAATGACAACTAACTCCAAATCATGAGTAGGTTAGTTCCTCTCATGTGGTTTTAACTATCTCGAAGCATATGCTACCACTTTTCCTTCCTGCATCAATACACAACCCAATCCATTAAGTGAGGCATCATTATATACCACAAAGTCCTTACCCTATTTAGGTTGAATTAGGATAGGAGCTTCCATTAGTACCTTCTTTAGCTTGTTAAAACTTTCTTGACATTTTTCATCCCACTCAAATTTCACATTCTTTCTGATTAATCTAGTCATAAGGGTTGCAATCATAGAAAATCCTTTCACAAATCTTCTATAATACCCAACTAAACCCAGAAAACTCTATGTCTCTATCACATTCCTTAGAGGTTCCCATTCTAACACTGCCCTAACCTTGCTAGGGTCTACTTTGATACCCTTTACTGACACTACATATCCCAGAAAAGCCACTTCATTCAGCCATAATTCACATGTACTCAACTTGGCATTTAGTTATTTCTCCTTATAAGTCTGTAACATAATTTTGAGATACATTTCATTCTTTTCTCTAGTCCTAGAGTACACTAGGATATCATCAATGAATACCACAACAAATTGATCTAAATATGGTTAGAACACTCTATTCATTAGGTCTATAAAAGCTGCTAGGGCATTAGTGAGCCCAAATAGCATCACTAAGAACTCATAATGCCTATATTGAGTCTTGAAAGTAGTTTTTAGAACGTTAACTTCTTTAATTCTCAGCTGGTGGTACCCAGATCTCAAATCAATCTTTGAAAATACACCTACACCTCTTAGCTAATCAAAAAGAACATCTATTCTGGGTTGGGGATATTTGTTCTTCACTGTCACTTTATTCAATTGTCTATAATCAATATACAACTGAAGTGACCCATCTTTCTTTTTCACAAACAAAATAAGGGCTCCCTAAATTGAAGTACTAGGTCTAATGAACCCTTTTTCTAATAGATCTTGTAATTACACTTTCAGTTCTTTCAACTCAGTAGGTGCCATTTTGTAGGGGTTAATAGACATAGGAGTTGTACCAGGATACACCTTAATCTCAAAATCAAGCTCTCTCTATGGATACAACCCTGGCAACTCATCAAGAAATGCATCAAGGAATTCAAAAACTATGAGGATCTATTCAAGATTTAGGGTGAAAGTGCTGGTGTCAATGACATGTGCTAGGTAGGCTTAACACCATTTACGGATGAGTTTTCTTGCTATAATAGCTGAGATGAGACTATCCAAAAGGCTTCCCTCACCCACAACTATCACTGCATGTCCCTCTACAGTCTAGAGGGTTATCTTTTTGTGTTTACAATCCACTACAGCCCAATGTTCAGATAACCAATTTATTCCCAAGATCACATCAAATTCATAGAAGGGTAACTCAATTAAATCAAAATGAACAGATGTTCATAAATCACTAAGGGACAATGCCTATACACCCGATTCACAATCACACTTTGCCCTATAGGATTACTGACTTGAATGTCTATGTTTACATGCTCAGGTTTCAATCCTCTATCATGTGTTTGTGCAGTGCATGCATAAGAATGTGTAGATCATGGTCCTATCAATGCCAAAATTGGAACATCAAATAAGTGGAGCATACTAGTAATGTCATATGAGGCTACTGCTTCTTTACGAGCCTTGATAGCATATTGCCTCACTGGTGTATGAGCTTTTGACCTTATTCCCTAACTAGCACTGGGCTAACTCCCTCTGCCCTGTATCCATCCCCTACTTTGAGATGCTTATGTACGGGCACACTTTGTCTGTCTTTGTGGACACTCTCTCTAGTAATTATCCTTGGCACCACAATTAAAGCACTCTCCCTTTCTACTCAACTAACGTTGCCCCTAGTGTCTCTTGTTGCAAGTATTGCAAGTCGAGGGTCCATTCCTATTAGTTGCTGGCCCTGGAGCATTAGTGGCTCGTGGAGGTGGTCAAGGTCTAGCTATAGAAGCCTACCCAGACCTTTGAGATTAAGTTTGCCTCTATGCCTGGTTCACTAACTAAGACTGAGACTATGCTTCTCTTTTTCTTTTACTACCACCTGGGATTGAACTAGACTGCTTAGCAGTGAACTATTTCTTCCTTTGAAAGAAATCCCTCTTTTTCTGTACCATTTCTTTCATGTCATATGTAGATACTACTAACATTGCAAAATTGAAACCCTTGAGTTAGCTATATGCATCCTCAGTTCTACATTCAAATCTTTCAGAAATCTCTTACATTTCTCTCCTTCATTAGTAATAAACTCTTCAACATATCTTATCAATCTAGTGAAATCTTTTCCATATTCTGACACTGTTCTCTTACCCTGTCTTATATCTAGAAATTCCCTTTTCTTATCCTTGTATGAGTTTGGAATGTATCTCTTTCTGAACTCTTTTAAGAAAAACTCCCAAGTGAGATCTGTTACTGGCTTCCTCTTCTTGATGGTATCCCACCAATGAAAAGCTTCTTCTTGAATGAGAGAAGTTATACACTTTAAGCTCTCTTCCTCTATACACTCTAGTTGTTCTAAGATTCTAAAGGTTCTCTCTAACCAGTACTCTACTCGAGCTACATCATCCTCCTTTGTACCCAAAAAATGTACAACTCTTATATTTTTAATACTCTCTAAAGGTGTCTTTTGTAAAGGAGCTCGAGGTGGATAAGGTACTGGAGCTGGTGGAGGAGGTGCAATAGTAGTTGCTAAAGTATATTGAGTAAATCCACTATCTATTATAACATTGTCGGGATTCTCATGTCTGTGGCTATGCTTATTGCTGTTGTTGCTATGCAACATCACTAGGTTTAGGTATGGCTGCACTGCTAGGTCCCCCCTGAACTATTATAGGGGCATAACTAGCCATTTCCTCTCTTTAATCTTTCGGTATCTAATCACTCATTTTAATCCACTACAAAAGGAATAGGAGCTATCAACCTCTTAGCAGTGTAGCAATTCAAAAAAGAAAAACAACCTTAGACACTGGCACTCATGTAAGACACCTAAAAACATATAAACTATGCTCTGATACCACCAAATATGACACCCCTTACTGGACTGCCAAAGAAACCTGATAGGCGATGCACTTCCTACCAGGTCACCTATCCTGAAATTGCATTAGGTCCACACTCCTTAACGCTTATGGACTATTTTATAACTTTATTAGATATTGCTTAATTCCTTAATTTATCCCTTAATCATTCTTATATGAGGTATAATAGACACCTAAAACCATTTAACAAACACTTTACACGTTATAGAAAATTGGGCAGCACCACGGCTACTTGGGTGATTCTAAAATTTTTTTCACTTGTAAAAGCATTTTTAATATTATTATCAAACTCCTTTTTTTAGACCCTTCTAGTCCCCTCAATAACCTCATCACACATCAAAATTATACAGGGCCTTGGGCCCATAATTATCAAAAAACCATAGAAATAAGCTATTCAGGCAAACAACCTATTTATATACATCACACTTACTTTTTTAATTATATATGGACGCTAGCAGCTTCTAAGCATGATAAACACACAACCTACAGTGTTTACATGAGTGCTTACTAATAAAAACAAAAAGGACATGTATATACCCTTTACAGGCTGTGCTGCTACATTGCACGATCTTCAAAGCTGGACTGCTTACCTTTGTAACCTGTAAACTAACATATTGGTATGTTGAGTATAAAACTTAGTGGTGAATCTAATGCATTAAAACATGTCATGTACAGGCACTCAGATGTAATTACAGGTTATAAGTATATATATGTAATGCAAAAATTAAATTCATGCAAGTGACATTAATTTCAATTAATCAGTCTCTCAGTTCATTTAATTATAATTATGCTACTGTGGTAATTTCAGTTAATTTAATCATTTGATGATTTGATAGCAATCAGGTCTGTACATTAATTTAATATAATTTAATAGGCTCGACTAGATAAACTACACTTAAAGACACTAGATCGAGAGGAAATTGAAAAGTTGTGCAGTGGCCCATATTTTAGACCTCAACTGCTGCACCGGCCTGGTCTGATAGCATGGATCAATTCACTTGAACCTTCTAATACCAGACACAAGATAACAGAGATCAATTTATAAACCTCCTAATATATCAAACAAATCAATAACCAGTCACATTATGGATAGTAGGGATCAATTCGTAGACCTCCCAATATCCAAATAATTAATAGCAAGAAACTCTAGTGGATAGTAGGGATTAGTCTGTGGACCTCCTAATTTCAATATCACCATCAATCACTTCTAAAGGATAGTAGGGATCAGTCTGTAGACCTCACAATATCTAAAAAATCATTATTAAATATTTAGCAGCCATTAATCCCTAAGTTGACCGATCAACCTATCCAATAGGTGTCTAACTAATGTGTCATCTGACCTTATTTTATATCCATTTATTTACTAATCATCATTTTATAATATTTAAGTTTGATTAATAGTCAGTTATGAATTTATTTTGACAACCAAATTTAACCTAGATAGTTACAGGTTATTTTTTGTCCTACCAGACAGTTATAGGCCTATTTTTCTGAGCCAATTTAGGTGACTTAGGCAAATTTAGGTCCACTTTAATTCTAATCTAGGCTATTATTTTAAACCTAATTATGTCCAAGTCCAAAGCCATTTATAGTGTATAAGTTTTTAGGTCATTTTTCAGAGACAGTTATAGTCATTTTCCTATTTTCATACACAGTTACAAGCCCGTAGCCTCAATTCTCTAGGCATCTTTTCATGCCAATTAACTTGCCATTAAAGGCCATTTACCATGTCATGTTATAAATCCCATAATGCCACTAAAATTGGCCCAAATTGCTATTTCAAATTGTCATACACATATGGTTCAAATGCCATTCAAATATGGCTATTTTTACTAATGCTTTCTAAGTTCATTTCCATGCCATTTTAGGTACCAATTTTTAGTAACACTTTCCATACTAACTTACCATTTTTCAAGCCATATTTCCATATATATTTTCACATACTTCATGCATTATTACTCACACATTTTCATCTATCTCATACCAATTTCACATTACACATTTCATGCTCAAATTTCCATACCATTTATGTCCAAGTCCAAACCCATTTATAGTGTATAAGTTTTTAGGTTATTTTTCAAAGACAGTTATAGTCATTTTCCTATTTTCTTACACAGTTATAGGCCTGTAGCCTCAATTCACTAGGCATCTTTTCATGCTAATTAACTTGCCATTAAAGGCCATTTACCATGTCATGTTATAAATCCCATAATGCCACTAAAATTGGCCCAAATTGCTATTTCAAATTGTCATACACATATGGTTCAAATGCCATTCAAATATGGCCATTTTTACTAATGCTTTCTAAGTTCATTTCCATGCCATTTTAGGTACCAATTTTTAGTAACACTTTTCATACTAACTTGCCATTTTTTAAGCCATATTTCCATATATATTTTTACATATTTCATGCCATTATTACTCACACATTTTCATCTATCTCATACCAATCTCACATTACACATTTTATGCTCAAATTTCCATACCATTCTCACATATACACATCATGCCTTAACATGCACATTATGCCTATCTTACCTTATATGCCTCTTGACCAAAGCTTGTTAATAGCCATATTCATGCTTTTGTTTATTTTCAATTATGCATACACATACAATGGCATCATTCATGTAACCTAAGCCTTGACATGCCTTATATATGCCTTAGCTATACCATGAACACATGCCTATAAGCAATTTTCCACTAATTTCACCATATATTCATACAATCCTACCCTTAACATACTAATTCCCATCTAATACCCCATGCTACCATGCCATACACATACCTTACAACCCAAGGCCACTCATGGTAACTCTCGACCACTTATGGTATGATCACCAAACCTTTCCTTTTTCACTATACACATACACAGTTAATTAAAATCCACATCATACACACTAATAACTATCAAATTCCTACCTAATCCAAGCCATAACACCTCACACACACAAACATACACCCTCTCAGCCAAAGTGACCTCTCACACTTCTATCAATTTTTTTCAGCAATTCATCACTCCAATTATTCAAACCACGCACAAATAGCATCAATACAAGCTTAGTTCATGGTTACACATGCTTTAGCCATATAATCCTTACATTCCATACAACATTTCATCCTAAATCATACCTAAATTTATTATGGCATGTTCTAACTGCATTAAATTCACATACCTCACTAAATTTCAAGGCCTTTTCTACACTTTAAGCTTGTCAATTCCCTTGTTGCACTCCACCTTCACCTTGGCCTACTACAGACTTATATGCCTTAGAAAAATCCTAAAAAATTTTATAGACTTCTAGATGAAAATCCAAAAACATAGACATCCTTAGAATGATGAAATCCCTTTGGAAATAAAATGAAAAGGGAAGAAAAACACTTACACACAAAGTTGGTTTTCAATCTCCCTTTTATGTACACTTGATGTTTCTTGATTTTTCTTGGAGTTTATGGGTATCTATGGTGCTTTAACTCTTTAAGGACTAATTGTTACCTAACTTAATGGATTTTTTATGGCAATTAGAGGCTAAATTAAACTTAGGAATTCATGGCAATAGAGGAGAGAAGGAGAGAATAGCATCAGGAGAGCGAGGAAGAAAAGAGAAGGAAGAAAGGGTGAGGTGCATGGATATTGCCAAATAGATGCCTAAATGGCATCATAGCCCTTTTATAGTGGGGCTAGGTGGCTTGGGTGGTGACACGTGTCACTCGAGCTTCTTGAAAATGCTTAATTTTGGCTGAAACTTTGAGAAATTTTAAAAATTCACTCAGGCCTTCAAAAATTATCATGTCAATTTTAAAAATCCTTGATTGCACCTATTTAAGGTCTCATAAAATTTTATGGCAAAATTCTCTCGGTATAACAGTTAACTAACTTCCTCGATTTACATGGAAACCTTAAATTTTAAGAAAATTAGTAAACATTATTTAGGGTATGGTATTTTTAGGTTTGTTTAGGCATATCCCAAGGTATTCCTGGCTTAAGTCCATTTGAGTCTACAACCCATTAGATTTTAATCTAAAATAATTTATTGGTTTTACTAAATTTTCAAATTATGTCATTTTCATCATTTTTAAGCCCATCAAAGTCTCATGACCAATACGCCCCACCTTGAGCTTCATAAAGGTGACTCGGCACTTGGGGCATGCTTTTTGATCCTCAAAGGTATTGTTCATAGAGCCTTGACTTACAGGCATTACAATAATGAAAAAGTGGATTTAGATAGCTTAGCAATAGGAAGATATCAAGAAGAATATATAGAATGCAAAAGGAGGGATCTACATGAGCGATATGAGTAATTGGTAAAAGAGTATAGGATATTATATGCTTAGTACAATGAGTTGAATGGAGAGATTAATTGCTATAGGATTAGCATGGATAAATACTATTATGACTAATGCAAAATTAAGGTAGACAAAAATCGCATCAAAAGAACTATATGAGAAATAGCCAATAATGCAATCATATTTGCTAATAGTTTGGCATATTTTAAAGATGCTTATGTACCTATTGGTGTAAAAGGGAAAAGGATGATTGCTTTCTTGGAAAAGTTTTAAAAGAATCTTGAATATTTAGGTTAGGTCATGTGAATTAGGGGTGTAATATTATTTTGCCTAGTATTTGTTAAAATTTAATCATTAGTAAAATATTAGATGTATTAAACTTGTATGATATAATATATATGTCGTTTATAATATGTGTGCATAATAATCTATTAGAAATGAATAGTATAATCACATGAATGATTTATTAAATAAGCAATCAAAATAGCACACCAATCTAATCAACCCATTCTTCCTGGGCATTCATATTTAACTCATTTAAGAAAGAAGCAAATGGATGAGCAAAGACAAGAAGGGTTCAAAAGAGATATTAACCAGATCAAGGAATAATTAATAGATGTAAATACTATGAAAGAGTAATTGGCTAAAATAATGGAATTACTTAAAGGAAAAAGCATTGTGGGTGAAGTGCCAATTGCTCTTCATATGGCACCGCCTATAATAGTATCTAGAACTCCTATGATAAGACAAACATCTCAAAAGTTATTCCCTGAGGAAAGCTCGATAAAGCAAAAAGAGGAAATAAATATAATCCCAAATCTAAATGATCCTAAAGTACAGGCTAATTTAAAAAACTTGATAGATGGAGGAGTGATAGAAAAATTAGGGTTATTGGAGGAAAGATTGAAAGCAATAAAAGGAATAAATATTTTTGGGATAATAGATGCTACACAATCATGCTTAGTACATAATGCGGTTATCCCCACTAAATTCAAAACTCTGGAATTTGAAAAATATGAAGGGAAAAGTTATCCTTAAAGCCATTTATCTATGTATTATAGTAGAATGGCTGCACATGTAAAAAATGAAAAATTACTTATTCACGTATTTCAAGAAAGTCTAACAGGGCTTGCTTTGAGATGGTATATGCAATTAGAAAGGAACCACATTAGACGATGGGAGGTTTGGATGATGCATTCTTAAAATAGTACAAACATAATGTTGATATGCCACTATGTAAGGATGAACTTTGTGCCATGGAAAACAATCCATCAAAATGTTTAAGGAATATGCTCAGAGATAAAGGGATAAGGTTGCACAAGTTATTCCTCATCTCACAGAAAAGGAAATGATAACTAATTTTTCGGACATTATAGGGCCTCTTTTTTATAGCATGATGTTAGGCAATACTACAACAATTTTTTTTAGATTTCATCATGGCAGGAGAAAGAATTAAGCAGGGTATCAAAAATGGAAAAGTTAAAGAGCAAGTTAATGAATCTAATAGTACAAATAAGTAGTATGTAGGCAAAAAGAAGGAAGGGGATACTCATATGATAGGAGGAAATAAAGGAAAAATAAAGGAAAAAAATATATTTATGACTCCTGTAGCACTTACTACTGTGCAAATACAATATCCAATTCAAATCACAAATATAGGTGGTCAAAGAGAACAAAATTATAAGCAGCAACAAGCCCCAAAAGTATTTGATCCTATCTCGATCATATATATAGAGCTACTAAACCAGTTATTGTAAAATAATTTGATCAGCTTATCTCCTCTTAAGCCTTTAATACAACCATTTCCCAAATGGTACAAGGAAAATGCAAAGTGTGAATATCATGCTGGAGCATCAGAACATTATATAAAAAATTTTTTAGCAATAAAAAGAAAAGTACAAGGGTTGATAAATGCAGGATGGCTCAATTTCATTCAATGAGAACAAAGCCCAAATGTTACTATGAATTCATTGCCAAATCATGAGGGAGGGAGAATAAATGCTCTCATTAATGGCAAGGAAGATAAATAATTAAGTTGAGGGATTTGAAAAAGTCTTACAATGTAAAACAACTACTGGAGACTTTAACCCAAATTGGGTTGCAACAAAGAAATTTAGATGAATGGAGTATATAGGAAAAACTTCAAAGGTTATTAGATGCAAAATTCATAACAATAAGGGTAATAGAGAAAGAAATAGTAGTTATAGGAAATGAGGAGGATAGAGAAGCTGGGAAGCTAACCCTTATAATTATTCATTGCCCTCCTCATTCA
>CANXYI011067907.1:0-10023 GCA_948208565.1 Hura crepitans
ATTGATTAAATTAATATTAAACATGTAATACGAGTCATGATTATCATTATGCATGATGTAATTAGATGAGACATCACAAAAATAAGCAAAATCATTAATATTCTTAGCCAAAGAAATTGGCACGTTATCATTGAAAAGTTCAAATACATATAAATTATCACAAGAACATTCAGGTAGGTTCTCTTCTTGCATCTTCTTCTTCCTTTTCTCCTAGAGCATGACATTAGTCAGGATCTCTTCTTCATGTCCAGTTTCTATCTCAGTCAAGTTAATCATAATTTCCTTATCCTAGAAATCTGAAATAGCTTTCACCTCATTAGTAGCCAAATCAAATACATCACTTAACATCTCAAATCTTGGCACAACTTGTGCTTTAATTATAGTTAGCTTAGACTCCCCACAATAACTAACACTTCCCTCGGCTCGAATAAAGCTCTCTTCTAGGAGAGGGATATCTTTTCTGGTCTTTTTTAGTTCTAACTTCTCTACTATATATCCCAATCCCTTTCGATCCTTCTATCCTTAAGGTTAGATGACTGAAACAAGACCTTCTAAAATGTGTCCTAATCCAACCCTTGGTAGATAGTTCATCTTTTTCATCATGTTCACCAACTTAGGGTTTTCCTCTTCTTTTGAAAAGATTTCGGCAATATGGAAACTGTTGAATGGTTGATTAGCTATTTCAAGTGTTAACATCTAATTCTCCCTCGTAGCCCTAACTGTCATATTCTCACCATCATGAGGGATTTTGATCATTTGATGCAGCATCGATGGAACTCCCCCTAGCTTGTGGAACCATAGTTTTCCTAAAAGAAAGGAGAAATTCACTGGAATGTTGAGCATTGCAAATTCTACATCATCCATGATCACTCCCATGTTAACTTTGACCTTGAAAGTCTCGTATGCTTGTCTCTTTATGTTGTTATAAGCCATAATGGTGAGCTTAGACTGGGAGATCATTAAATCCTCAATTCCATATACTGCTACAGCCTTAAGCGGGCATACATTAATCGATGACCCATCATATACCATTATGCAGGCTGTATGTTTACTGTTCACTTCTGCTTTGATATACAAAGGATGATTATGATAACACCCTTTGTGTGGTAAATCTGTATCAGAAAAATTGACATTTGTCTCCTCTTTTCCTTTTACCATTGCCACCAGTTCAGATGGTGAAATGGTAGTAGAAATAATCACTATGCGTAAAGCTTTAACTACATTCTCATGATGAGAGGTAGATTGTCACAGTAGATCCCAAATCAAGATTTATGCGGGAGTCTTTTTTAATTATTTAGTGATGGCATCTTCCTCACTTTCCACTACTAGAGGAGTTAGATCCCTTTTCTATTTCTGGCATTACTCGACCACTACGGGTCACCACTTTAGTCTCTACTTGCTTACTCACTTTTTGTTCTGAATGAGAATCTACCTATAAGTCTTCAACTTGGTCTTCTAATTCACTCTCACTATCAATAGCCCATATGTCTATCATGCATATTGAATTCTGACACACCTCAGCATTTCTTTTCAAAGCCACATAATCATTCCCATACAAATCTTAAAGGACATACCATTCTAGGAGACCAGAGTTGACCATGTTAACTAGAGGAGGAACTCTTATGCACGTACCTTAGCTTTTCTACCTCTGTTATGGATCATGTATTTATCTTGAATCAATCAAATCCTAAATCTTATCTCTCAAGGTGTGACAATTATTAGTATCATGACCAGTGTTCTAATGGTAATAACAGTATAGATCTGCTCTATGGTATGACTGACCTTCGCCTTTGGTAGGCCTAGGAGGCAGAGGCTATTGCTTCCCTTCCATTTGAAACCTCTTTAAGCACTAGGATAATGGCTTGCTCAAATTTGAATATTGCCTTATAACAACGGATACCTCTGCAGTTTGCCCAAAACTGGATCCTTGCCCAAAACTAGCTCCACCTATATTCCTTGCTCCTTGATTCCTCCAATTGCCAAATCCTCTTAAACTCTTCTTTTATTCATTATATTCCTCTTTTATGTCTATGGCTATGTCTTTTAAGGACTCCCAGTCCTTCAACGCCTTTGCCTTCAAGCCATCTTTCAAATAAGGATTGGAATTCTTGATAAAAAAAGTGAATCGGATTTGATGTCTCGAGCTTTTTCCTTATCTCTAGCACTTGAGATCTACACCTTGATAGATACTCGATGAATGTCTCATTGTGTTTTTACTTAAGCAATTCAAGGTCTTTCAGAGTGACCTCTACATGTGTGCTACAATCATATTGATTGATGAAAGTTTCTGTAATTTTGGTCCAATCTTCTTTCACTTTCCTTTCTAACCCGTGGTACCAATCAATCACCCTTCCTTGTAGTGTCAAATTGAAGCATGCTATTTTTTGTTTAGTACTGAGCTCTGTGCCCCTCAAGATCGTGGCATACTGCTTAATGTGAGCTCTTGGTTTTAAAGTTCCATCGAACTTGGGTAATTCTAGCATTTTAAACTTAAAAGGTAAAACCTCCTCAGATTCTAAGGATAATTCTTCAGGATCTATTCCCCTTCCCATGAAAATAAGCCTAGCCATCACTTCTATCCTTTCCTCTAACTTCTTCATTAGAGGATCCTCAAACTTTTAAAGGGCAAGTACATCTTCGCAAAAATTATATTCTGGGTTAAAGTACTTAGCTCTCTTATCTTTACCCCTGATTCTTGTGGCTTGTTTCCTAATACTAATTTCCTTAGATTTATCAGCAGTTTTCATAGCAGGAATCGATGCTTCCTTTTCAGCATGCAGCAGTGACCTAGCAGTCGAAGCCATCTCAGCAATTGTTCTAGAAACCAAATCCATCATTCTCTTTTCAAACTCTTCAAATTTTTAATCCATTCTAATCTCAAAATTTAGAGCAGAGGAACTACTCTCGTTATCCCTTACCATTCTTGTCAAACTGTAAGAGGAAGATATGAATTCTTGTCTAACTATCTGACTGTCTAGTCCCTATACCTAAGCAGCTCAAAGATCTATAGTGGCTATAAGACAAGGGGTTAAATGTGATGAAATGAAAATGCATGAAATGTTTATGCATGTCAATGTGTATAATGACAACCACAAGCAAGAGCCTTCCAACCTTATTACTTCCCACACATGAGGTCTTATTCCTTTCTTAGGAATGCTTACCTATGGGACATCGAGGTTCCTAATAGATTTGAATAATGAATGATGAATAGCTACACATTATTTCTCTCTCATAGAATAGTGCATAAAAAATATTTGGCCCATACACATTGGATATGTTCCACAGGGAAAAAATACAAGTCTAGCCCATTCCAGCCAAAAAGGCTCAATGGGTTCGACAACATTTTGAGATGATTAAATCACATTTCACATATATTGGCCCACATAGCATAAAATGCATTGTTAACCAAGGTGCCTAGGGGAAGTTGCTATTGGTCATTACATGGGCTGAAGGTTTGGTCGAGCCAGTTATGGTCATCTAAGCATGTCCCTCCATGACGGGTCTATCTTGTTATAAGCATATGATCAATTAGTTCACCATTTTATATACCTTTTAGGGACGAGGCTTGAATTTGATGCCAGTCATGACAATCTTCGAATTTGAGTGAAATTAGGTTCATGCTTCAAAGTGACATCAGGGTATAAAAAGGATGCCTAACATATTCTAAGGCTTTAGCATGTAATGAATTTTTGAAAAGAAATAACATCATAAATTCCAAATATGAAGTTCTATATTATGTTGAGGTACTTTCACAGTATGGTCTCATGGTGTCCCTAGTGGAGTTACCACTCTTCGCGTCCCTTTTATTTTCCTAAGAATAATCAAATCAAAGTAGCCAAAAACTCAACTTAGGCCTCACTCCTCGAGTCTTGAAAGATAAGAAAGAAGCTAAAGGAATCTAGGGCCACCCCTCTTTGATTACCTTAGGGGGTGCGAGTTGGGTATCACAAGGTAGGAGTCACCACTCGATAGAGTTAGGAAATAACTTGTAGGGCAAAAATCAGAGCAGTTCGAAACCCTACTCTTATTTATACCTCAAATTAATATAGAAATTCATTTTAAATATATGATACTATTCCTTTTCTCAAGCAATATTTTGCAATTAAAGTAAATCACATATTTATGTAGAAGTTATAGAATATATTTACAAAAAAATAAATAGGTGCTTAGAATCGAAATAATATACATGAAATCGGGTATTTAATTTTTTCGAGAACTTTGGTTCTCTCATGCCAATTTTAGAAAAGAGGTTTTATTGTAATGATTTTTATTTAAAATCAAATGATGTGTTTGAGAACTTTGGTTCTTGTATACTAATTTTGGAAAAATGAATTTTATTGCGATGATTTTTATTTGGAAAAATGGCTTTGAGAACTTTTGTTCTCAAATGTCAATTTTAGAAATAATTGCTATGGTTACAAATTTTAACGAGAAAGAATCGGAATTTATTTTATTAACAAAGCACTAATTTATTAGGTAAAAATACAATTTTGTTTATTATTTTTCCTTAACATGTAAAACCATTTTTCTACCTAATTCGGTGTTCATGGAATATTTTGTGATTAAAATTGGATGTATCATACATAGATCGAGTAATGGATTAAATTTGAGAACTTTGGTTATCACATGATAATTTTTAGAAAATAATTTTATTGTGACTTTTATTAAGAAAAATCAAACTCGATTTTATTAATGAAACACTAATTAATTAAATAAAAATATTTTGGTCATTTTTTCGATCGCGTGAAAAAAATCATTTTCCTAATTATTACAGTATTAGGGAAATAATTTGAACGAAAAATAAAATACAAGGTAATTACCTAAAATACAATCTAACCGAATAAAAAGAAAATTAAAAATTATGTTTTGGAAGGCCTAAAATACAATCTACTAAAATATAGGCAAAAATAACAACAATTAGCCCTAAATAATCAGATTACTCACATCACAACAACAAAAACAATATATTAGCATGTGAATGAAAAATAGCAAATTGGATAGAAATTAAATAAAAATGAACAGTGGTAAGAATATAAATAAATTATCAAATCTAATAGGTAGATTGGGAATACAAAAAGAAAAATAAAATAAGCACAAACAAGAAAAAATAATATTTTTCATGTGAAGCAAAAATAAAGGCACAAACAAAAATTAAAAGAAAATAAATAGTCTCACAAATGCAAAAATATGGCACGAAATAATTTACCATATCTAACAAGTAAATGGATAAGATACATAAAGAAAAATGAAAAAAGGATGAAAAATGGGTCGGTTAACACACCGGTACATTTGCCTTTAAAAAGATCTTGACTCGGATTGAAAAACGATGCTTGAATCCTGAAAAAAATCCAAAATATGGTGGGAAAATAATATTTTTTGTATTTTCTATGTATTTCTCTCTCTAGAATATTTTCTCTCTCCTTAAATTGAGCAACCTTGGCTTAAAATAACCTAATTGGTTTTTATACACGTACCTCAAGGCACAAAACGAGTGTTTTTGTGTTGAAAACGGGCATTTTAGGCTCGCCAAAATGGCCGTTCTCAGGGGCAAAACACCAATTTTGAGCAAACGATTGTTTTGATGTATCAAAACGGCCACTTTAGCCGACCCAAAATAGCCGTTTGGCATGCAGGAATGCCCATTTGGTCAGACAGTCCAAACAACCATTTTTTGACTCCAGAACGGCCTTTTTTTAAAAAAAGTTTTGAGATCTTCAATCTAGACGCGAAAAATCCTTTTTTGGTATTTTTTTTGTCCTTTTCATCATCATTAGGCAAACCTAACCTAGGAGCCCCTGAAATTTAGTGTCTACACTTGGTATCATTAAATTATGTTATGTCTAGACTTAACTACTACAACACTCTTATTTTGCCTTGGAATGCTTAAATCAGAGCTCTGATACCACTAAATGTGACAACCCTTACCTGGTATAGTCAGCGGCTAGTCACCATACTCGATTAAGGCGTGTGCACATAACATGTTATTTAACCTCAACTTATACTTCAATGTTATTTAAATCATTTTATCAAGTATTAAATCACATACTAAAATGGGTTTCCAAAAATCTTTTAAAATTGAGTTACATATTAAAAATTAGCAATCATCATGCCAAAATTTTGGCAATATAACGACTGCACCAGACACTATCTAAAATTTTAAATAGTAACTTGTAAGCAAGAAAAACACTTTTATACTTTTTCACATACATTGCCATAACTCCATGATCCTTTTGATCACTCTAAACACAATCACAATAGCTTATAGTCTCAACCTCAGGAAGAGACATCAATCATGCATACATTAACTTAAAAACATTTTAAAATATAGTTACAAGCCATTTGCAGCTTATAAAATACAACACGATATGGCTCAGGCTCAACACTAAATACATCTAACATAAGAGTGCACTTTTCTATTGTCTATACATCATATAATTTAGGTAAATCATCAAAATATACCAAAAAGCAAAATCTCCTTTTACTTGTCTAGGTGTTCCGAGGCTTAGACTCAATTGTTCTTCTTACCTATGCATAACAAACAAAATGATGCACTAAGCAAATTGCTTAGTGGTGTAATCAAAATAACTATTGCATACAATTATATAAATTAATATCCATTTTAATATTGTATATTGGCATAATTCATAATTATAATAAATATATCATAATTCATGCCATGTGTGTATACCATTGAATAAGAAAGAATTAACATACTCAAAAGTATTAGAATTTGCACATAATTTGCACCATATATACATGCCATTCATGATTCATAAATAATGCAAATATTATATAACTTTTATAATCGTATTTATAACCACTTATAAGCATAAATGATGCTAATGTTTTCTTTCATCAATATTCATCATTTAAATATTAAAAATTAAATAGTGTATACAAATTATCAAGTTTACTCTAATTAAGTGTATATGATTATTTCTCTTTTATACTACCTATATTAATGTAACATAAAACATATGGATAACAAAATCATATGCAATGGCCTTATAGGACTTAAATGGCTACTACAATAGTGTAAAACTGTAGAGTGTCCCCTTGGGACCTAAGCATTGACTACAGTAGCATAGAAATCCAAAATTATCAAAACAAGTTTTTGGGTTAGACTATGAGTGGGCCTATAACCAACATCAAGCACTGACATCCCTTATAGCTACTATCTATCCCTAGTTAACCGATCAACCTATCCATCTCTAGGTTGTTACTTATATATGTTATTCTTCTTTTTTTCATTAATTCCCACATCATTATTTATACAAAAATTTATTTTAATGCAAGTGTCATATCCATTTAATAATGCCAGGAATATTATCTCATTTCCCTTATTTTGGCATTCAACCACCATTAGTCATGTGCCTCAATTATTTATACTTGCCTTGCATTTTCATATTATGATTTTACGTATATTTTAGTGTTGAAATATTCATTTCTCGTTAGCATGCTAATGTTATCAATTGCATGTTCATTTGTACGTATATTCATTTACAAAAAGCAAGTAGACCATTTTGACCACTAACCTTATTCACAGACTTACATACCAAGTAAAAATCAAAGTCACATTTTCATCATACAATCACTTGCTCTCGAAATGCTAATAATTTCATAATCACATTCAACTAATATGATACACAAGATCACATGTTTCATGCATATAGACTATGTATACAACTTTGGCAACTCATATATGTAAATATCATATATATTACACCATTTCATTATTTGCATATTTATAACCATGAATAGGTCATCAATCATGTTTATTTATAAACATTTCATTACCTATAACTTTATACTAGCCAAATAACCTTTTGGCCACAAGTTATATCCACACACTCATAGCTTTATTTAATACAATGTCATATTAGTCCATTCCATCTTATAATTATACATTTATTGTCCATCATTTGGTACCATTATATAATAATTTACACCTATTCATGAATTACACATAATTCTACACATAAAGGCCTTTTAGCCAACTCATCTTCTGCCAGTTAAATGCCAACTCTTCTTTATACCTTCTATATTAATTCTTCATATATGCCTATAGTCATAATTTATATGTGAATTGCATTTATGCAATCAAATTTACCCATTTCCTCACACACAAGGCCATTCGGCCATATATGCACATACAATCATAACATTATTTCCTTCCATCATACTTCATTCATTCTTAATTTATTAAATCCTATAATCATTTATATACAAGTTAATTCTCCATTAACATATCAACTCATTTATACATATATATACATAATTACATATAATATGTATAAATTAAAGCATGCAATAATTAAGTCAATTACACAAACCTAATGTGGTTTAGATACCCTACAAGGATTGACTAAACTTTCGCTTTGCCTTTATCAAGATCCTATTCCATTTCGATAATTGCCCATTATATATTTTATTTTAGAAAATTGTATAAAATCATACAATATCCAAAATTTACAAATGACCACATTTTTTAACTCTTGGACACCTAAAGATTAAGGGAAAATATCAATTTTTAGAAATTATTACCGAAACAAAAAATTGACATTATTCATCTAACCCATTTTTAGGCAATTTTCGTCTGATTTTCATCGATAAACCATTTAATTATGTGTCTAGAGGCCTTGGTAAGTTAGTATGTATGTTTAGATGTAGAAATTTGGTGGCTTAAAGGAGGATTAACATGAAAAAAATGGAGAAAACCTCTCCTTGCAATGCCATCGAGTAGAGAGTGAAACAAGTAAGGGCGTGATTTTTGCATTTTGACTAAAAAGTCAAAATTTAAAACATATTTATAGTTTCTAAAAAATTATTTTTTAATGAATTAATTAATTAATTTCTCCCCTATTTTAGCTCCTTTTTCTCATTCAACTTTTCAAAATTAATTTAATTATGTCCCTATATGCTCTAAAAATCGAATCTCAAAAATTGAAAGAAACCAAATTAAAATGCCAATTTTACGTGTCCTAAAATTCAAACAATATATTTCCAACATCTAAAAATTCTAATTTGAGCATAATTAGATTTGTTGGAATTTTTGAGTGTCAGGTCATATAGGTTTCAAAATTTTCTAAGCAACTTTGAAAATTATGTACTATTAAGCTTTACCTTAGTCACTATTCACAAAGTCACAATTGTAAAAGCATTCTTATCATTTTTAACCAATCAAATGAATTCTAATTGATTTCAAACTTTGCCAAAATTTATTTTATGACTAATACTTTTATCCAATAACTTCAGTGCATCCTGAGTCTCTGGAACACAATTTATCTTGAGAAAGTACTATTCATAAAAAATCAGGATTTGACAAAATTGTTACATATTCCACCTATCTTACACATACCATAAGCTAAGACTCTTAATAGACTCTTTCATAGTACTCTAGATCACACACACTTTTGACTATAAGCACAACATACACATAACTCACTTTAATTTATTATTTCTCATCATTTACACATCAATTCTCATAGTTTAATCCATAAAATAAACTCATGTTAATCCATTTTAAATCATCTAGCACACACAAAACACTTTAATATCTTATTTCAACATATGTTTAAGCATTCATATAACATTAATACACCTTAACTTATAGCTAGATACCAATATCCATATTATACTTACATTTATTACTTCAAACAGATGATTCAACCCAACTTTAAACATAGTTTTTATTATACATAAACATGAATATAGCATTAAAATGGTTTTAGCATAATCACTTCTTACTTCTTAGCTTATGAGTATAGGTAACATATTATTTATTTCACACTATCACATTTGGCCATAATATGCCTTCCGATGTCATCATTTTAACATATTTATATTTATATTGCTTTATGCCTCTTTAAGCCCTCAAGACATCACCCATGCAAATAGACCATTATATCAACCTTCTTAATCATAATGTTCCATTTCCATGCCATGTTTACATATAGATAGAGATTAGTATACATTATCATTTATCAAATCATTAATTAAGCCATTTTAAACATTGTCATATAT
>CANXYI011068114.1:0-25726 GCA_948208565.1 Hura crepitans
AAAGCCTATTACTCATACTGATGAAGTAATAGAAGAAATATCTAATATACAAGTTTCTAGACATTCTACTAGAGTTTGTATTATTCCAGAGTGATATGGATTTCTCACTGATGAGAACAAGCATGTAACATTAGTAGAAGAAGATGAGCTTACTAACTATGAGGAGGTTTTAAAGAGTTTATAATCAAAATTATGGTTAAAAGCCATAAAATCTGAAATGGATTTAATGTATGACAACCAAGTTTAGGCTTTGGGCGATCCACCTGAAGGGATAAAACCTATTGGGTGTAAATGGATCTTTAAGAAGAAGACTGACATGGAAGGTAATGTGATTACCTATAAAGCACGTCATGTTGCTAAAGTCTATGATCAAAGGCAAAGAATTGACTTTGATGAAACCTTTTCACTAGTGGCAATGCTTTAATCCATAAGGATATTACTTGTTATTGCTGCTCATTATGATTATGAGATTTGGCAAATGGATGTGAAGATAGCTTTTCTTAATGAAAATCTATTAGAGGAAGTTTACATGACACAACCTAAAAGATTCACATCCAACGATAGCAATAAATTATGCAAGCTTTATAAATCCATCTATGGATTAAAGCAAGAATCTAGGAGCTAGAATATCCATTTTGATGAGACAATCAAAGAGTTTAGTTTCTCACAAAATATGGGTGAATCATGTGTGTACAAAAAGGTTAGTGGGAGTGTAATCATTTTCCTTATACTATATGTAGATGACACATTACTTGTAAGAAATTATGTCTCAATTCTTCAATCTGTGAAAATTTGGTTGTCTAAGCAGTTCTCCATGAAAGACCTTGGTGAGACAATGTATATATTAGGGATAAGGATCTATAGAGATAGATCTAAAAGGGTGATAGGCTCTAGTGCAAGTGGGAGATTGTTAGTTGTATGCCCAAGAGCACATGTGTAATAGGGATAATTCATGTATAAATAAACAATCATTCATTAATAAAATGGCATTCTTTATTACTTAGTGCTCATGTTACGACATTTGCTTGATAATAATCTTAAACTATGTAATAAAGTCCATGGTATAAAATCATAGCACAAAGGAAATTATAAAGAGTTCATGATGTGAGATTCCTATTGTATGTAAATGTGATAGTACCTAAATTATCCCTAGTCATAATATTAACAAGATTAGACATTGTTATTATGGATAGACTAGCATATGTTATCCTTCTTGACTAGGTCAAGCAGTAGTTCTCACAAGCTATAAGTATGGCGATACTTAGAGATAACATGTGGATACTTGTTTGAGAAATAAGTATATTAGAGACCTATCATGAGATCTTTACATGTATAAATAATCTATGTTAGTGAAAGAATCTCATCATATCAGTGGTGCAAGTATCCTTAGACTTGAGATCATTAAGGTATCTTAAGCATCACATGTTATACTTTGACTATGGTGCTTCTACTTCACCATTAGGTATAAATAGCTAGGAGGTTGGGTATAGCATGAGCTACTTAAAGGTAGTTAAGTGATCAATAAAGAATCACCACCCTAGATTATAGTGGGGAGTTTATCTCACAATTTTAATAGAATATCATTATTTAGATATCTCTAGCTAGAGTAAAATGCAAAATGAATTAGATTCATAAGGGAATTTTGGGAATAAAAATATAAATATTAGAATTAACATATTTAAAGCTTAATTATTCATAATTAATTAAGCATTGAGTTAATACAAGTCCATACTCAAACCTAGATGGGATAAGTGTGGTGAAAGGAGTGGATTGCACAGTAACTATATATAGAAGGGTAAAATAGTCAAACCACTAACCTTCTGACACTTGGGTAGTCATGATGCATGGCTAGGTGACTCTTTAAACTTATGCTTAAGTGAATTTATTAATTAAGGATTAACAATTATTTAATGAGATTAAATCATAGAGTGCTAGTCCAACTAGGACTCTAATTCACTGTGTGCTACCAACGTGCTTCGAAAGCCCATAGGGTCACACACCTATAGGATATGGGAGATGAGATGAAATTATAAATTATTACATGGCATTAAATGTCATTAGAATAAATAAAATAAGAGAAAAAGGATCTATTGGGCTTGGAGCCAAGAGATGGCCCAAAAACCTTTTTAGGGCCTAATGCATAAGCATAAGAAAGAAGTAGTTTGGAACTTTATTTTATTTAATTAAAAGCCTAACTTAGTTCAGCCTTTTAAGAGTTAAAAGGGCCTATAATTATTGACCTATAATAGCAATTAAAAGGGTATATAAACCTTACTAATGTTAGATTTTGGCTGAGACACAAAAAGGACCACCGAACATAAATTTTTTTTCTGCTTCCTCCTTTCTTTCTAAAAATTCGATTGCCCACTAGCCTTAGGCTTTTGGATTTTTTCTATTCTTCTCTTTGTGAGTTCTTGTCTCTTTATTCTAGTCTGGATACCTTGGAGGTGTTCCGTACTGGAATAATGTGGTTTGAGATAACTCGTTGTAAAAAAAATTTGAAAGAAATCGATTTCGAAGATCAACGGTAAAAATCTTCTAAATCCTTTTTCTTTACTATATGTTTTGATATTTTTTTGACAAATCATCTCATTATTGGGATCCATGGCCATTAATTTTCTATAGTGCATGAGGTCATGGATTCCAATAGCAGCAACCTTCTAGCTATAACTGCTAACACTATGCTACTTGTGCAATCCCAACTTTCACCTCTTACTATCACTCTAACCCATCATCATCTAGCAATATGATCATCTTCCTCGTGTAATACACCATGGCATGTTACTTGGACAACCAATCCATGCCTAAGATAAGATTAAACTCATTGAATAATAATTCAATGAGATCTATTATGAAGACATGTCCCTGTATTGACAAAGGATAGTTTCTATAAACTTTGTTCACTATGATATGTTGTCCAATCGAATTGCTAACCATCATGTCAAAACCAAGGTCATCTGGCTCTAAACCCCAGTCTAATACCCATGCTATGAATATATAACTATGTTTAGACCTCAGATCTATTAGTGCTAAAGTAGGTAAATCAATGATATGGAATATACCTATTGTAACATCTGTAGCATTTACCTTTTCAGGTGCTCTAATGGCATACTGCCTTGTTGGAGCTCTACTTTCTAACTTGTCTTTCTAGCTTGCCCTAACTTTGGTCCTTATCTCTCTCTAGTCTCACCTATGTGTTGACTATTGTGGCCTCTTAGGATAATCTTTTCAAAGATGGTCTCTAGTGCCACAACTCCAGTAAACATCCCGTAATGTCATCCAACACACTACCTTGTACATCCTGTGACAAATCTCACACTCTGGTGTCAAAGCACTACCTATTGTAGATCTTGGGACACCTGAAGCTTGTGTCTATTGCCTAGACTATGACTTAGATCCTTAGCCTAATCTTTAACTCTATTCATACTTTTTGTCTTGCCTATTCTTAAACTGTTGACTTTTCTATTTCTTATTTATGTTATAATTGGAACTACCGTGTCCTTAGCTATATGGATGCTTTATAAAGTGCCTCTATCTCAACTGCCAAATTATCTCTATTATCTGACATGCATCCACTAAAGCTAAGAAGTCTCAGATCCTTATCTAGCCAACCTAGTACCTGATATCTAAGTTTAGACCCTTTTTAAACTTCTTGCACCTATCCTCTTCTGTAGCAACAATTACCTTAGCATAATAGCTCAACTGTGCAAACTCATTCTCATACACGGCTATGGTCTGATACCCCTAGTTAAGATCTATAAATTCCTAGTGCTTCTAGTCAAGGTAATATTTTGAGATGTACTTTTTCTTAAACTTCCTTATGAAAATCTCACAAGTCATATCCTCTACCGCTTTATGCTCTATGATGGTTTCCTACCACTTTAGTGCCTCCTCTAATAGCATTGAGATGGCACACACTGTATACTCATCTAGAGGGCATCTGAGCTGCTACATAATCATGACTATCAAGTCTAACCAATACTCTACCCGACTGGAATCATCCACCTTAACTCCTTTGAAGAACTTTGCCCTATTCTTCAGTAGCTGCTCTTTATATGTTCTGTGAAATGCTTACAGCTCTTAGGGTGTAGGAGGTGGAACTACCTACTGTGCTATAGTAACTACAATAGCAGTAGCTACAAGAGTAATGGTCCTATGTCTCATTGATTCTAGCATGGTCTCCAACCAACCTGATGGGTCTCACTACACGATTGCGGCATACCCTGCATCACTAGGAGTTATGCTTACAAATCGAGCAACCCCTTGAGCTACTATGGTAGGAGCATGGGTCTCTACCTCCTCTCTCTTATCTCAGGTTGTATAGTGATTGATCTCTATGCCTAAAGGTAAGAAAGATAGATTATAAGCCACCACATATAAAGTATAATGATGTAAACATTTTACACAATATAGTACTCTTGTGTAACCCATAGGTCTAGAGGAAAGCCTAAATCAGAGCTCTGATACCACTTAAATGTGATGCCTGCCACCCATTCCATTCATCGGACTGAATATCAGACATACACAGCATATAATGGTATCTATAATACAAACATAAAAACTCGACCCAATCAAAGCTTTTTATTACTTAAGACATTTTTAAACTCAAAAGATATAAAAACATAGAAATAGTTTTAGCATGTATTACGAGGTAACTAGTAAGGTCATCGTGTTAGAATTTTGACAGCATAACGGTTGTACTAGGAGACTTTCGCAAATGGTACCTGCTAAAAAACACTTCTATAATCATGGTACAATAGTTTCCCAACCGCCTAGGTCCTTCTGATCCTCTAAACTCATCAAAACAACATATCACATACAACAGAGCCTCCCGCTCATCAAAACATTATATAAAAACTCAATGGGACCTCAGGCACCCTTAACAACACCCATCACATGCAGAAGTAATAGATATCATAAAAGTAATGCAATGTAATTTAAAACATTATATTAAAGGTTTACAAAACCATATATCAATTAGAGTTACAAAACTAAACCGATTTACATAGATTAGGCCCAATCCCTCTATTAGATCACAAGAGTACTATAAATGCTGTTACATCATTATACATTTACAAAGAAAACAAAATATACCCAGAGGGCAATTCTTCATGTCTCTTATTGGTGTAGAGGCTTTGACTCTAATCTGTATTTTTTCTTTAACTTACATATTGCAAAAACAAGCAATACGCTAAGCATAAAGCTTAGTGGTGTAATCACTTTAATAGACACACTTATATTTATTCGATCATACATTAAACATATATTGGTTATAATCAATATATTGAAATAACCACATATTGTGCTGCATAAAATAATCACATGATATGCCATATACATGATGTTATATAGCATAGAGCAAACAACATGCTTAAGGATATGATTATTACACATTTAGCATAACAATGTACATATCAGACTTTACTTACATGCCATGAAAACTAAATTATATGACAAGCTGTATTACTTCATCATTAACCTTTATAGTTATTAGTTTAATTATTTCTCTTAATATCAATAAAACTATCAAATGTTGGATAGTAACTCACGGTGTCATGCTTGAAGGCTTACGGTATCATGCTTGAAGGCTAACAATATCATGCTCGAAGGCTCATAATATCACGCCCGAAGGCTCACAATATCATGCCCAAAGGCTAGTGCTCATCAAGATAAAAAAGTGAGCTATAGGTCTCATACTCAAAGATACACTAGTAGCTGCCAAAATCCTAGTTGATCGATCAATCTATTTAAAGCAGTTTGTCTAGGCGTATAGGCATAATTAAACTAACCATGTTTTTCTATTGTGGTTATTATAAACAAAGGTAGAAATTATTGCTTATTTTAACCTAGGCATCATGGCTTCATACTTATCACTATGTACCCATATGACATAGGCCAATAGCATATAGCAACGAATGTAATTCACATCCGTGTTATTACCATGAAAAAAATAAGTTATGTAACCAACTTAAACTTATCAACATACATACGCACTAATGCACATATTATCATTATATTCATGCCGTACTCAAGTATAGTCAATCATTACTCACTCAATTTCATGGCTCAAGTTTCATGAATAGATAATTCATGCATATAGCCATAGCTTAGGCAAAACCGCTTACCAAGGCTCACTATAGAAGTTACACGATTTAATCACATCACGATGCCAAAAATACAAGTCATTTTGTATCTTCGTGCTTCATTAGCATGCATTTAAATTATAAAACATACTTATGCATTAAATTACTCAATATAACATAATTTAGCTACTTAGCATATCATACAAGAATTACTTGACTACCAAAAATCACATATAAGCATGGCACTTATAAGTTACATCTAGTCTACATTTATAGCATTCCTATATACATTACAATACATATGTCATGTAGGTTAGGCATTTATCTATTTTATTTACGTTATGGTCTCATTATGCCAAAAATGACATTTGTTAATATTATGTTTTAAACATAGTGTCTATCATATACATTTAGCATTACACAAGTCTAAGTGGCATTCAACCACACTCAAAGTCACACACATGCACATAAATCTCCATACAATGTTCATAATGCCATTAGCATTCCGTAAACCATATAAGTACACATGATGCCTTACATATGGCATAAACACACATACATGCATATACATCTTCTCAAGCCCATTCGGACTCCACATATGGCCTACATTAACTCATACTTAGCATACGTTACACAATTTAACATCCCCACCATTTTTATTGCATTAAAAGCAAAATATCACATATTATGTCAATTTACACATAAACTTATATTCATGCATTTTTAAGCATATTAAGATGATTACATGTACTTAATAACATCATGTGCTATGCCTAAATCTATCTCATGCCTTTATTTTGCCTCGAGAATCACATATTGACATTTCACTTACCAATTCAAATGGTCAAGATTTAGCAAAAATCATATAAAATCACACTGGATCTAAAAAATCAAAACGAGGAAATTAAATGACTCTTAGGCAAGTAACAAACATGGAAAAAATGTCAGAAGTTGAAAATTCTTACCTAATCAAAAAATGGTCACTTTTCACCGTAATTTCTCCACGTGATTTCTCCCGAATCGCTTCGCCAAACTAGGTGATTTTGGTGTCTATGGAAAGCTCTCGACACAGGCTTTTTGTCTACTATAATTTTTAAAGGTGGGTAGTGCCAATTAAAAAAGAAAAGAGAGGAGAGGAGGATATGGAGAGTTGTCGACCAAAAAGAGAAAAAGAAAAGAAAAAGAAGAAAGGAAAAGAAAAAGAAAAAAAAGAAAAGATTTATTGGTATTTATACTTTTTGAAAAAATTTAATTTTCCTTTTTTTTAGGTTCATTTTGACCCCTCTCAAGAATTCAAAATAAATAATTAACACCTCTAAAAATTAGAGAAATCAAGGTTCTATAGAACACAAAAATCTCGGGTTCGAAAAATGAAGGGAACCAAGAAAATTAACATAATTACTCAATTAAAAATTCAAAAGAATTACTTCTCGACATCTAAAAATTTTGATTCTATCACCAATAGACTTGTCAAAACTTTTAAGTATCAGGTTGAATAATTTTTGAATTATTTTGAGTAACTTTTTATTTATTTTATGGTTCAGCTTTGCCTATGGCACTATTTGCAGGACACTGTTGAAAAATCTTATTTATTATTTTTAGCCATTCAAACGACTTCGGATTGAGTTCAAACTTCACCCAAAATTCTCTCATAATTATTACTCCCCAATGGACTACTTAGTGTGACTCAAGTTTTGAGAAATACTATTCATCTCGAGAAGCACTATTCATAAGAGTCGGGATTTTTGTGTCGTTACAATAGCTCTTTATCCACACCATAACACATATACCTCAACTCTAGTATGTTAGTCATCATGCCCATAAATTCATTAAGAAGTAAGGATTAATAAGTAGGCGGAGTAGAAGTTCCACTCTCAACAATATGAGTAGGATGAGGTGAAAAATGAGAACTAAGAGAACTAGGATTAGTTCTTGCCCTTTTCCTTAATAAAGAAGGTCTAGCCTCTAAAGAAATGGTTGTAGACAATAAAACAACACACAGTTAAAATATGTTTTGAAAATTAAAAAAGCAAAAAAAAGACTAAGTAATATACTTGAGGAGGAGTAGTTCTCGAGGTATAAGAAACTCAAGGCAACAGATGAGTAGATACCCAAGAGAGGTAACTCTCTCTATCATCCTCCACTTGTGTACTCCCTGGAACACCAGTAGTAATGCCTGGCACAAACTCCAGGTCATCAATACATCTCCAAAATAACAACAAATCTTGAGGACTCTGAGGGACATGTCGTGCCTTAAGCCCTATATGCTAGCCTATAACTCTCTCTTCCAAGAACCATGAGTAAGCTTTTAGAGTGGTCAGCAACATCCTTTGAGAGGACAATTCTCAAGCAAAACATAAAAAATCTAGTATTTCCCTAAGTGAGAAGATCCACCATGCCAAGTCAGTCTATAAAGGTAAGTGTTAGTCATAATCATCTAATTACTAATAATGAACTTTTCTTGTGTAGGAAAATACTTATATCAGGCTAAGTTCTAAAGCTGAGGTTCTGGTGATGCTACATCAAAGAAGATGCATTCCAAGGTCCTAAAGAGGGTTGAACCCATCTATCCATCACTAGGTATCGATGAGGTATATCTAGCTCACAAGGGTAGGGCAATAAATACAACTCATATGCCTAAACCTATAAAGATAAAAACACAAGATTAAAATTGCAAAAGCTTACATTAGGCAAAAAATGGTCAAAATGAACTATTTAGCAAAACATCTGACACAAGCCTTAAAAAAATCAATGGCTCTACCTAGTACTAGCGGCCATGTCCAAACTCTAAAACACCTATTCGAGATATGAGTAGCACTAATTCCAAAAGCCAATTTTATCAATATGCTCCAAGATAGGGAGAAAGCTCCAGCTTACATTGCCATTAGCATTGGCAAAAACTATGGTGCCTAACAAATAGAGAACAAAGTAGTAGGTGTACTGATCCACCTTGAGCTTACTAAAAGGGGTTTCATCCACCCATCTATCATGTAAATCCATGCATTGAATGATCCTAGTGTGGTCTTAAGGTACAAAGCTATAACACTCATGTCCTGAGGCTCTGTGAATAGTGCCACCATGTAAACTGAGGTAATAGCACTGGTCATGAAACTTTGAGGGGCTTTAAGCTGATGAAAAAGGTAAAATTTAAAAATTTAGCAGAATGAATAATTCATTTGGAATAATAGACTATTGATCTATATAATTAAATTTAGTCAAGTCATAAATGACTTAAGATGTGCCTAGATGGACTTGAAAATATTAAACCCTCAAGCTTAAAAATCACACTAAGTCTATTAGTGAAAGAATTTTTCAATTTTGAGTCATTTGTAAATTCTCATAATTTTTTAGGCTGGCACATAAATTGAGGTAGTTTCAAAACTATCCTATTAATGGAATTTGGCTACAAAAATTTATAAACATGTAGAGGGATTTAAAATATTAATTTTAAAATAAATAGTGTAATTTTTTAATCTTCATGTGAATTTCGGTGAATTTCCAAAGTTTTACCATAAAATTGAACAATTTTGAGATGGTTCAAGTGGCTATGGGCCCTACCCACAAACTTGCCAACTGGCCTAGGGCCTTTAACAACTGTCTATGAACTTTGACAAGTGGATTTTTCTACTTAAACAAAAGAGAATTCTTCTCTCTTTTCTGCTTAGGAAATTAACACTAGCCTAGAGGAAAAAGGCCATTTCCACATTCTTCCTCACATCATTTCTGCCATTGCTTAATTTCTAAATTCAAGTTAATGTGTTAGAGAGCTAAGGGAAGAAGAATCATGCCAAAAGGAGTCTCTAGGAATTAATTAAAATTCCTCAAAGTTTTCTAGTTAGAAGCAGTCCAATAAGGTACCATGGGTGAGTTTTCTTTCCTTCTCCATACTTTTTTTGATGATTTCTTCATTGGAAATTATTCCTTGAGATGCCTAACATCTGTGCAGATGTGTGTGGCTTTTGGTTTGAGGTAAAATAAGGCAAGGAAAGGCTTGAAAAGCAAGGGAGAAGCTACTATGGGAGGATTGGACAACTTGTGTAATGGGAGTTTCAAGTGTGCTCCTTGCCAAGTAAGTGAGCTTTGGTATTTTCTTCATGCCACTTAATTTTTAGGGGTTAGAAATATGCTGTAGGATGGTTGAACTTAGTGTCTAATTGAGGGGACCTTTAAGTTTCCTTAGAATTCATAAAATAATGGCAAATTAATGATAAAAATGTGAACTTGTTTGATGAGAATTGACTTATGGTATAAGGAATGTTGGCTAGCGGAGAGATGCCTAGGGACCTAGTGTAAACATGAAATGGTTGAACTTGGTAATTGCATGAGGAGCAAGGTTTTTAGGTTAATTTGTGATAGTTACTAAATTACATGGATTGATTTATATGTGGTTAATGATTATTGAGTGAGTAACCAAGAGCTAGCCAAAAGGTTTTACTAAAGATATGGTATGGAGACTTAGTAATTGGCATGCTTTTAGGTTGGTTTTAAAGTAAATCTAGATTATGATATAGAAATGTTGATGAGGGTATACATGTGGGTGAGTTTTTGCTTATGGTCAAAGCATGTAACAAGAATATGTTAGCCAAAATGTTTTAAGAATAAAAATGTGTGTGTATAAGGGTACCTATCTTATGTCAATAAGCAAGTATGTATGATTCAAATTAAATAAATGTATGTTTAAAGACATTACTAAACTATGGCTGAGACCTACACCAATGAGAATGGCATGTCAATATTGATAATATACATGTAATGCATAGGCATGATAAAGCATAATAGTATGAGCATGTTTGACTTAATTTGGCTAGCATGAAACTAGTCTCATATACATGATTAAGATGGCATGAAATAAGACTACAAGTTAAACTTTCAAAGATCTAATAACTATTTAAGAATGGGCTTTAACAATTGAATAAAAATGAGAATGGGCTTTAACAATTGCATAAAAATGAGACATTAACATGGCATAAAGTGGGTATCTTGGCACAATTTAAATAGCATGAAATGATTCTAATGCACATAGTCTAAATGGCATGAGATGTCACATGAAAATAAACCTAAACCTAGTTAGGAATAACCTAAAAAGTGGCTTGTATAGTGCCTTTAAAGGCTAGGACTTATTGTTAAGCAAGATGTCTATACCTTGTGCTTATTAGGGCTATAATATATGAGTATGTATTATTGCTTTATTGCATATGTTTTGGCTTTCAAAATGGCCTAATGATTGTATTAGCTTAGGGCCTATGAACCTTGTGTAAACAATAGAAGAAACTACATTGAAAAAGGTTAAGAAATGAACCAAAAAAGGGCTAGCGAAGCTTGCCGAAATAACCTATAACTGTCTAGTTAACAATTACCTAAATGAAAAATATCACTGGATAGTAAATGACAAATATTTGAGAAATAATTATGGAATAAAATCAAGTAGAATATACCTTAAATATTGCCAATTTCAATATTTATAAATTCTTATGGGAATTTACTTAGTACAGCCTAATTATGGCTATACCAAATCGGGTTGAGACTTGCTTATCAGATAAAATTTATGTCTGTCTATTTTTGACTTAAGAATAATATAAAAAGTTAATTAGTAAAGAAATGAACATAAATTGAGTTATGTGGCTCATTAGTTGCACACCCACTGGATGGGTTGACCGATCAAATTAGGGATCTTAGCAGCTATTACACTATCTATTTTTCAGATAGGGTTGGTATAGCAACCTAAGTCCCCATTGGGGCCATTGTATTAGTCTATTAGACAAACAACTCCCCTTCTTTATCACCTAATTCTAGTTCCTTGATGGTTGCCTATGTAGCAGCGTAGGTCCCAAAGGGCCATTACACTAGTTTATTCCATAGACCAATCTATTGGGCAGACACAATTATCCCATTCAACTTATTTTATCGGTGCGGCAGCATAAGTCCCAGAGGGACATTACACTAGTCTATTTGATAGACCAGTCTACTAGGCAGACACAATCATACCATCATTAAGCCTTTAAGTAAAGTTGATATTGTGGCGAAGGTCCCAGAGAGCCATTACACTAGTTTGTTGGATAGACTAGTCTATTGGGTAGACAACAATATGCTATTTGCACCTTAGGTGCTATAATCTAATTAAACTAGTGCAACAGTCAGGGTCCAAAATACAGATCATTACACTATTTTCATTTCCTCTAGGTCTAGTGTTTGTTAGTGTCATTCTCCTTGTTAGGCTAGATGAATGAATGAAATAAACAATAATGAATTAAATTAGGAATAATAAGCAATAAAAGGCTTAATTGGGTATGAATATCTGTATAATACTACATAATGTATAATTAAGGGTATGTTTATAATTTTTGTTGTATGGTATTTATTGAATTAATAATAAAGAAAATGTTATCTTTAATAATAACTTGAATCTATGATTTGTTTGGGTTATGAAGATTAAATGAATAACTTAGTGGCATGAGTTGGTACAATGGCATTTTGGGTAATTTTGCATAGATAACATGTCCTACCTTAAATAATAAAATAACTCGAACATTATATATAGAAATGGCATAAATTTATAAGCTAGCTGAGCTTTAGATGATTGTAGAATCACATAAAAAGGGTTATGTATATAAGCAAAGGTATTTTGGTCATTTGGTAAAAAAATTTTAATCATGAGTTTAGTAGATAGAGTTAAACAAGATCATCACTAATAATGGCAAGTATTCACAAGAAATAGAAATTTAAGGCTTTATCTGAGCAATAATTAATAGTCATATAAAAAGGGTAGTGTCGTAGTCTTAATGAATGTACTTATAATTGATAATATAATATCCTAGTTGAATAAATGATTATCACTACTATAGTTTTGCATGATAAATTTTATGACATGACTTAAATGCCTACATTCACCACTAAGTATATTATATACTTAGCTTACCTATTTCGATGTGTAGGTAACAAGATTAATGATGTAGCCTCATAAAGCATTATTAAGAGAAGGTTGATAATGTACTTTTGTATGGCTTTTGCACTCTATGTACTTAGGTTAGGTGTTTTCTATATAAAGGACATAGGTTAAAATTTGTATAAACACAGATTATGTTGTAAATAATTAGTTATGAACACTTTTTGTGTATGTATGGCTCATATTAAAGTTTTTAAGCTTAAGGCTCTATGCTGTGCATCTTTTTGATTGTGGCCTAAGGCTTGTGATTGCTATTTTATAGATGTTGATGATAGGATAACATCTAAGGGACCAGAAGGGTCTAAGGGATGTGAGAATCTATTATAGAAGTGTTTTATAGGTTGGGAAATTTTGGGATAGTGACCCGGGTAACCGTTATGCTGCTGGATTTTTAGGAAATATCTGATCATGTTCAAATCATTCTATAATGATGTGAATATGATGATATGGACCTAAATAGACTATAGGATCAGACAATACTAAATTTAAAGTCAGATAGAATTGAATAGTACAACATGAGTAAAAGTTAAATGAATGACTGCCAGAGAAGTTAAGATGGGTAACCTAGCGAGAAGTGCACCACTTATTAGGTTTGTTAGGGAATCTAGTAAGGGGTGTTATAGAAGCGCAATAATTCTATCGTTTCCTATAGTCGAAGCAAGGCATAGCGATAACAGGCATCAAATGCAATGGCACGCCCTATGTATGACACTCTAGTAATGAAAGCCTAATCAAAGGGTGTTATAGCCATCTCCTCGAAAGACATGTGAAAGGTGTGCATGGTGTCCATCCATCTATCCAACAGCACCCTCAAAGCTTACAAATCATGATAGAAGTCTCTACCAACTAGATGGTCCATAAAAGTCTAAAATTTAATAGCTCTAACCCTATTCTTCAACGACTTAGGCATGGCAAAGTACCATTACTGGGGTCCAAAAAGAGTGGTCCCACACTTAAGATGTGTTTGTAAGAAAGAGGTAAAAGCATAAGAGTCTGCACAGACTGACATTTTGAAAATAGGTCTGCATAGACCATATATATAATCATAATAAGTTCGCATGGACTTTCTAGCCTATCACATGCAAAACAACGTTATATCATATCTAGAAGGAGCAAACAAAGACAAGGTCTACATAAACTAAGTATGCCTTAAGCAATATAGGTCCACACATACCTATCGAACCAAAAATAGCACACAATGTGGCAAATAGGGAAAAATCAAAACCAAATCACAATAAGGCATGCAAGAAGGGGAAAACACACCTGGGCGTAGACCTCTGAGCATGCGTGGTCCATTAAATCTGCTAAAACTGAAGTCAGATCACCAAACACAATGCTGTTCACCAAAGCAACACTTTGAGGCTGGTTAACAGCCATAAAAGGCATGAAGGCAGCATGAATCAGCATTGAAATGTCCTCTACCAAAGGAGGAAGTATAGACTAAGCCTCTATGCTCGATGGGACAAAAAGAACCATTATGGTTACCTTGTGGGAACTTGAATCACTAGAGGACTACTAAAGATAGTCACCGATCACATAGGAAACCATTAGAGAAGGATTTTGGGTGAGAGAAAAGAGAGAGAAAGAAAAATAAAAAGGATATAAGTGAGAAAAGAAGAAGGAAAACAAGCAGTTATCGATTTGTCGCAATAAGTCCGCACGAACATCTTTTAATTCTATGTCCACATGGACATCTTTTAATTCTAGTCTGCATAAACTTACTACACATATATCTGTATGGACCTCTCTTAATCTTAGTCCACACAAGCTTAACTAAGTCACTATTCGTATAGACTCAAAGTCACTCACAACCAATTGATCTCCATAAATTGCTTAAAGATACATAAAAAAAAACCAAGTTCGTATCACAAATTTTTACTATATCAAACTAAATTTTTATCATATTCTCTTTTGTAGGATTTAAATTCTCTCATATACAACTCTGTCTCCAATCCAGTTGTCTAGGATTCAATGCCATGTTCAATGCAATGTTATCAATCCATATTTTCCCTCAAATTCAGCCTAATAAACTAATCCAACAAGTCAATCTAAAATTCTTTCTAATTCACCCTAACATGTTAATCTAAATCTATCTTTTCACCTGATCAAATCTTATTAGCCAAATAACCTTTGGTGAGATCAAAACATCTTTCATCTGATTAAACCTTATCAGTTAAAAAACCTTAAGTATTTGTATTTAGAGTGAAGAAGCAGGTATAATGTAACTTCATGCTAGGTAGGTATTTTTTAACTTGTGTACTTTTGAATGTACTGCTATTTTAGCATTTCACAGCACACACCAAAATGGGGGCAACTATAGACACCACACTTTTTGACCAATAATGGTCACTAATGACAGGCACTTAAGCAATGACACAAGACCATAGGAAGTAAGTCTGCATGGACTTATTTTTAGGTCCATATGGACATCATCTATTTTAGGTCTATACAAGCTTACTCATCTCTATCAAGCATATGGCTCAAGGTCTACCCAGACAAAGGTCTAAGTCTATGTCCAAATGGACTAACTCAAACCTAGCCCAAGATCTAGCCTAAAGCCTATAGAATAGTGGGAAAGTGTAGAACCTAAGCCCATACGGACTTGCCAACATAAAATCTTCTAAAAGTGGGATTTTTCCTATTTAGACTATAAAACCTATTCTTATTAGGATTTTAACTCTTTCAGATGGAAAACCCTTAAAACCTGAGCCTATAAATACCTTTCTTATGTATGAAAATAAAGGAGGACTGGAAAATAAAATTGATTATGGCAAATAAACCCATTTGAGAGTCCAGGAGAAAACTCCAAAAAAGATCCACTCTACTAGTCCTGTTAGCTTCACTTTAAATAATTCTTTCTAAACTCCTACACCTTTATGCTATTGCTTAAAGAGTTTATTTACAAGGTAATAATTGAGGTCCCTTCTTAATATATTTATGCTATTATATGAACCTATGATCCCTAAGGATTGATCACCAGTGAGCTGATTATATATAGTCCCTACCTTGATCATAGGAGTAGATAATGATTATAAACTATTTCATAATGTATAATTAATGGCCATCACTTCATGTTCATTTTGTAATTTTTTGTCACAATCTCATGGACATATATGTGAGCTTGTTGAAGTCTACATGAATTAACATTGTAGGTATATGCATGATTTGTAGTCCACACAAACTCAAAGTTAATAACACTATCTTAGTAATTTTATCATCTTTTAATATGTATTCTCCTTATCATATTGACATAATCTTTTGATGATATTATGTTGTGTAACTATCCCCTTCTCTAATTTGTATATTGTTAATATACAAAAAACTGTTGCAAAGACCGCACGGACTCTCTCTCATGAGGAACATAGTTCTTAAGGACATACTTATTTTATTCTTTATGTATTCTATTTTGTAAATCGCACGGACTTCCTCTCATAAACAGCGTAGTTCATATAGAAATTAATTTTGAATTTTAGTTTTGATATTATTCATATTTATTATCTTTATCATGTATTCTTTATCTAGTGTAGATAACACACTCTTAACCTATGAAGATAGCCAAAGATAAACTATCAAGCATGGCACACACTTTCAAAAAATAGGTCCGTACAAACCTATTAGATAATATCTGCACGGACTAACTACAAAAATAGGTCAAAACATAGCCCACAAAACTCATGGACCAGCGTGCTAAAACTTAGTTTGCACGGACTAATACGAATAAGTCCATATGGACTTGCTAAAGGAAGAAGCTTTTTCAGTGGTAGAATTCCTCCTATTCAGTTCAAGAGTCAGAATCCTATTAAGAGGAGGATTCCTTTTTGAATGGGAAGAACCTAAGAAAAACCTAAAATATAAATACTTCTCTAACCAAAGAGAAAAAGAGGCTAAAAAATACTCTTCTAAATGCATGCATAAAATTGAGGCATCCAGAAGACAATCAGACATCTATCCAAAAGACAATCACACATCTATCCATTAAACAATCCAAATCTTCCTGCTAAAACCTTCACATATTTGTGCCATTGTTTAAAGAGGACATTTAATTAGGTAATGTCTGAGGTCTATGATATATTTGGTATTTATTTTATAAGCCTATGATCTTTAAAGATTGATTTGTAAGTGAGGTGATACTTTGTTATTCCCACTTTAGATCATAAAGAGTAGGCCATTGTGATGAAAGGTGTTACAAAGTATTAATCATCATGGTTACATTAAGCATATCCTATTGTGTTAATTGGCATTAAATAAATTTGATTGCAATCATCATATGGTCCATATGAACTCATATTCCCTAATTATGAACATGATAAGGTTTACATAGACATATATCTCTTATGTGAACATGATGAGTTGGTCCGCACAGACTCATATCCAATAAGCATGATTTCATGCTTTAAGCATTTTGTTATATGTTACTTGATATCGTTGGTCATTTTGCTAGTATAATCATATCATGTATAAAATTATATATATTGTCATGCAAGGAATTGTTAAGTAGTTTACATGGACCTAAAGGCGATAAATTGTATTATGGTTATTTAATCTTTGCCTTATTTTTACAATTAATTATTCTTGATCTATACGCTTTAAATGTGTTCATATTTTATCCATTATTTGTTAACATTCATATGCTCTTTAATTAACATTGTTTGAATTTGTTGTCTTCTAATTCATGGATAGATTTGCTTACTGGATCGAGAGTTGGGACGGACTTAACTTTCCCTTGGACATAGTTTGTGTAGACTAAGGCTAGACCTTCATAAGGTCTACACGAACCAAGCGACATAATAACAGGGGCTATTTTAGTTTCTTACTATGATTCTTTTAGTTATATACTTATTATGTATTTTGGCTTGTTTTTAGGTCTGTAATAGGTAGTTAATAACTATTTTATGCACTAAACCTTAACTTTGTATTAAAATATTTTTCTACATAATTAATTGGTGTTTTCTAATAAAAATGGATTTAAGCTTTCCTCAATCAAAAGTCACATGAAAAATGTACTTTAATAAAGGCCAATCTCCTAGAGATGGGAGTTGGTCAATTACTACAAATTCCTATGGAATTAGTAGTAATTGTTAGGTTAAATAAATAACTAATCATTGACCCATTTTCCTGATGAACAAATATGTTTGTTATATTCTTTAAATATCACAATTTACTTCATTGGTATAAAAAAATGATTTGATTGAATTAAACATAATGCATGCTTAATTGATAAGGGACTAATAAACATTAAAATATACATGGACAACATATTATAAAGGGAAAAATAATATTTGAGATTTTGAACCTTTCTAGTATAAAAGACGAGAGGTCCTCATGTACAAGTTAGGTGGCGACTCCACTAACCGCTCTTGTCCCTGGTAAAAATATCATATTCTCTACAGTGGTGACTTCACTGGTGACTGAGGAATTTTAATTTGAAAGTGCCCAAATAATATGTCATCCAAATATTCTAATATTTATTAGTCTCATGCATTACACTTCTTTCAGACTGTCTCCCTATTACCTCAGATGGTGTTGTGAACCATGACTCCATTTTTCACCCAAGAATAGACAAGTGCTAGCATATCCATCACTCATAAGCCTCATACCTTCGCATATATTCAATGGTGAACTAATCAATCAGTATTATCCTTAATTGGAATGGCCCATTAGGAGAGACCTCTGCTTGTGGGAGCTATATGACCTTTTGACCAAACTATGGGCCCATATAGTCAAGTTTAGCAATTTTCCCTTAGGTTGTATGACCATAAGTGATTGTGATTACATTTTGATTGCTATATGGACCTATTGCCTTTAGCCTTTTTGAAGTGGGGGCAAGCTTATTGTGAATTTTTGTCTAGGATAGGCCTAATCTAATTTCATATCAAATAAGACATAAATGTCTTAAGGCCACTGTATTCGCTTCCACTTTAAATATGAGAGGTTATTGGGGCTAGCTAAGACCATGTTCAAACCTAGGCATCCCTCAATGATGCTTAGGTAAGCCCACCTAGGAAGAATGACTAAGACTATGTGTATGGGTGAAATAAGGTTGGAAGGATTATTGCATGTGTTTGTCTTTTGCTGCATCATGAACATACATTGCATATCATGCATCATTCACATTTTGCATTATTTGTATTGCACATGCATCATGTCTAACCATCTATTTTGATATCTACCATTGATCCTTCACTCATTATACAATGGAAAAGAGTAGGCAAATGCCTCAACCAAGTTAGCATAAAAGTACCTATACAACCGAAGTGAGGAACCATGTCTACTAATGAATACATGACTAAGGCCATGTGAATAGAGGCAATGGTTGATATGGAAAGAAGGATGATGGAAATTGTTACCAGTGCTCTATCCAACATGTAGAATCCACAAGAGGTAGGATAAACCTCCAGTACTAACAAGTGTAAGGAGATAGCCAGAGAGCCCAAAGATGACCAGTCCTTAGATGATAAAGTGTTGCAGGTGGTTAAGACCTACAACAAAGTACTCCCTCCTAAGATAGTAGAGAATGATAAGCTAAAAAAGTTGAATGAGAAGATAAAGGCTACGTCCCAATTAGTGACTAGAGGCAAAGACATTGACTTGGATGACATCAGTATAAGGCTTAATCGCTCCATGCCTTATAAGTTTGAGATGCCTGACCTTAACAAGTTTGATGGAACTTTTGATCCTTGCACCCATCTAAAATAGTATGTAGTAGCCATGAGAGCCACACATCTGATGAAAGAGCAAATTGTGAGCCTACTTAGCACGTCCTTTATAGGCCAACCTCTTGATTAGTATTATTATCAAGAAAGAATGGTTAAGGAAGACCGGAATGATTTAGCAAAGGCATTCAATAAGTAATATGCTAATAATGCTAGTGTTAAGATTACTTTGAAGGATTTGGAGCTAATAAAATAGAAGCTTAAAGAAAGTTTTTCTAACTATTTATAAAGGTAAAGAGAGAAGATCCTAAAGATGAGGAATAAACTGAAAGACATTAACCAGATTAAGATGTTCATCAGGAATGCCAATAGTTATATGAATAATGGGCTTATTGCTAAGGGCATTACTACCTAGGAACAACTCAACGATATCACCATTAACCTTAAAGCAGGTTATCAAAATAAAAGGTACAAGAGAGCAAGCAATAACCCTACTTTTACAAGTGATAATACTAGAGCCTCTACCAAGATATTTAAGGTGTATATAGTTTAAGGCCATAAGTATTCTAACTTAGGTAAGTCCTAGTCATGGTGTTTTAAGAAGCTCACTAAAGAGGGGAAGCTGTAGCCACTTCCACACTAGCTATTTAATGGACCATTACCACCCAATCACAGGCATGATCAATATTGTGCTGATCATCAATGAACCAGGCACCTTACTAACAATTACAAACACCTCAAAAGAGCTATCTAGATCTTATTGATTTGAAATAGATCCCTAATCCTAAAACCTCATCAAACCCATTGCCTAAACATCACACCTCATGCATCTTTAAATTTGGATTACCCGAAGAGTATGTACTTAGGGAAATTTATAGGTCTAACCTAGCTATAGAAATAGGAGTGAGGGTGAGTGAATCTATCCTTATGACTAGTTTCTAAGATAGTGAGAGTGACCGTGAGGCTAGGGAGAGCAAGAATTTTTTGGATGAATCCTCTGATAAGGATTTTAAAGAGGGTAAGAGAGAGCTAACTCGGGTTGAGGGAGAAGTGGTTGAGAGAATGGAGAAAAGGGTCAGATCCTGCCTGAGAAAGAGCCTAAACCTAAAAGAGACAAGCATGAAGATATGCTAAAGCAATTAAAGAAAACCTAAGCCAACATTAGCATATGAGACCTACTGAAGTCATCTAAAGACCATAGATAGAAAGTGGTTGAAGCTGTAGGTCAAGTTGTTATTTCTATGACAACTACCCCAGATGAAATTGTACAAGTAATGAAGACAGGTAACACGGGACTCATTACCTTCTCTGACACCGACTTGCCTTTAGAAGGAAGGGAGCATAATAGACTCCCTTTTTATCAAGGTTGAAGTAAATGAAAAGAGGACATGATGTGCCATGGTGGATGAAGGCTTTTCTCTTTGTGTTTATCCTACCAAGATCCTATCTAATTTGGGGATCAAAAAAAGATTTATTACCTTCATATATCACTATACAAGCTTATGACGATACTAGGAGACAAGCTAAAGGGTTTTTTATAGTCAAGGTACAAGTGGGACCAGTCATTGATGAAGTCAAATTCAATGTGATAGACATCCCTACCACCTTTTTTGTCCTATTTGGGATGCCCTGGTTTAACAAGCTCGGAGGAGTCCCCTTAACTTTACACCAAATGATCAAATTCCTGCATGAGGGGAGCATCATCACCATAAAGGCGAAAGTTGACCATGCTGTTTCCACATTAGCCATTGCTAACCAACCTTTAATTGGATTTCATGTTACAGGAATTTATGAAGATTACATGGACCCATCTATGTCCAAAATGATGAAGAGGATGGATTTTTTCCCAGGAGCTGGTTTAAGGAAGAAGTTACAAGGCATAACTAAACCTTTATAAATGCACACTCAAAAGGATACAAAGGGTTAGGCTATGATTTGAGTAAAGGAGGTAACTAAAGAAAAGGTAGCTCTTTAAGAGATTATTTTGACAAATAAAAGGGTGCAAAGTATGATGCGACCACATAACCTGCCATAATAAAGGGATACTACAAGCTGGGATTTGAGATCTTTACTAATATCGTTGATTAGGAATCAGGGCATCTCACTCAAGTTTAGTGGACTGAAGAAGTATTCCCAAAGCCACCAGCTGTTAAAGAAGTCTATCTCAGCCTCCTGGAGGATATGCCTAATTTAGAGGAAGATTCTAATTTATTTATAGATGAATTGTATCTTTGTGACCTTTTTGAGGTGAACAAGTTACTTTCTAATAAAATGAACAGCGAATTTGCTTATTTTTGTGATCTTTCTCCTGATGGTAGTGTGTATACAAGTGATCATTACATGAGAATTTTTTACATTAATTACACTAAACTAGACCCTTTAATCTTGTCACTAATGAACAATAAGGAAATATATTAATTGCACATGATACTACTGTTGAGGAAAGAGAGAAATTCAAGAGATTGTTAATACAAAAGAATTTTTACCTAGAATTATGATGCTATGCCAAGTATTGATCTAGAAATTGTAGAGCACGCTATCCCAACACATGATCACACCATCCCAATTCGACAAAAGCTCAGAAGAATAAGGCTTGAATAGGTAGAAAAGGTAAAAAAGGAGGTAGTCAAGTTACTTGAAGCAAAATTCATTGAAAAAATAGTCTTCCCCACTTGGCTTAAAACATAGTCCCAGTACCTAAGAAAGATAAAAAGGGTCAGGATGTGTGTAGATTATTGGGACCTAAATAAGGCATATCCAAAGGATGATTTCCCCTTACCCTATATAGATGTATTGGTAAACTGTGCAGCGATGGTAGCTATGTATTTATTTGTTAATGGTTTCTCTGGATTACGATTAGATTTTGATGAAGGTAATAGACAAATGTGAAATTACCTTTATAATAGAATAGGGCACATATTGTTACAAGGTAATGCCTTTTAGGTTAAAAAATGTAGGAGCTACTTGCCAACGAATGGCCACTAAATTATTCCATGACATGATTTACAAAGAAGTTAAAGTCTACATAGATGATATGATGGTGAAATCTATAGAGAGGGAAGAACATTTTAAAGCATTAGAAAAGTTCTTCCAAAGGTTAGATCAATTTAACATGAGGCTCAACCCTTAGAAGTGCATCTTTAGAGTAACGTTAAGAAAATTGTTAAGAGTCATAGTGAGCAAAAATGGAATTGAAGTAGACCCTGACAAGGTGAAAGCCATCCTAGACATGCCTACCCCATAGTTAGAAAAGGAGGTCAAGAGGTTCATATCTAAACTCAGCATATCTTAGGTAAAATATAGTATATCAGCAGGTTTATATCTAAACTCACCATAGTTTGTGAACCTATATTTAACTTGTTACATAAAGGATAGCCAAAGCAGTGGAATGTAGATTGCAAGAAAGCCTTCCAATCAATCAAATGGTATTTAACCAATCCTCCAATTTTAAAACCCCTAAAAATAAGAAAACCCCTAATCCTATATCTAGCAGTGGAAGGATCTTCGATAGGAGCATTGATCGCATAAGCAAATAAGGCTAGAATAGAGAACACATTTTATTACTTAAGTAAGAAATTGCTCCCCTATGAACAAAAATACACATAAGTAGAAAATATATGTTTGGGCATAATCTGGGCACCTAAGAAGCTACGTCACTACTTCTAATCCTACAAGGTAAAGGCAGTAGCAAAGTATGACCCTCTTCGATATTTACAAGCTGCACCCCCTTTAGTAGGTAAAATATGATGCTGGATTTTACTCTTTCAGGAGTTTGATATCTCCTACATCACTAAAAAGACCATTAAAGGCCAAGCTATGGCTGAATTCTTAGCCTAACACCTAATTGAAGGAGAATAAGAAGAGTACAAATTTCTGGATGAACATTTAGTGGCAATATATTAGAAAGGATGGAAGATGTTTTTTGATGGTGTAGTTAACTAAAAAGGAGCAAGCGTTAGGGTATTGGTCATTAGTCTAGAAGGTGAATAAATGTTCTTACCAAGAAAATTAGAGTTTTTAGCCACTAATAATATGGCTGAATATGAAGCATGTGTGTATGGTCTCAAAACTCTATACTAGTTAGGGGAAAAAATGGTTGATGTCTATGGAGACTCAATGCTAGTCATCTAACAAGTAAAAGGTGATTAGGAAGTCAAGAATGAAAACCTAAGCAAGTATGTTAGGATACTTATAGACCTCGCTAAGGGGTTTAATTGCTGCACCTTTCACTATATCTCTAGATAACAAAACCAAGTAACTGATGCCTCAGCTACGTTAATGTCTATGTCAAACCCCACTAAAAGGGACCGACTTTTGCTGAGCTATTTTATTAAGATAAGGTTTGCTACCTATATTGGTATAGTCAGTGCCACCATCGAACAATCCCATCAAGACCTACCATGGTACCATGATATCCAAACCTACTTGGAAACTGGATAATAAATAAAAATCACAACCAAGAAAGACAAGAAAGCTCTCAAAAAGATATCCACTCAATTTCTCTTATTCCAAGGCATATTATACAAAAGGCAGGTGGATGAAATTCAACTCAGGTATATAGACAAATTAGAAGCTCAAAAAGTACTCGAGGAGGTGTATGAAGTGGTCTATGGTCCTCACATGAATGGGAGAAACTTGGCAAAGATGATAATGAGATTAGGCTATTACTGGCTAACTATGGAAATAGACTGCTATGATTTCATCAAAAGGTGTCACAACTGCTAGATATATGGTAATTTGAGCCATTTACCACCCAATGACCTGACTAGTTTGTCATTTCCCTGGCCATTTTCAATATGGGGAACTAACATCATTGGGGAAATAAGGTCGTCAGCTACTAGGGGATAGAGGTTTATAGTAATAGCAGTCAATTACTTCCAAAAATGGGATGAAGTCAAGTCTTTCGATAAATTAGGGGCAAGAAAGATGGTGAAATTTATTGAAAGAAATATCATTTGCCGATATAGATTGCCACAATAGGTCATCTCAAATACTAAGGTGCAATTTTAGGGAGAGACTAGGCAACTTTTGTGGAAATACAAGATCCAACATCATAAGTCCTCTCTATATCGACCTCAAGCTAATGGTGTAGTAGACGCAGCCAATAAAAATATCAGGAAAATTCTACAAATGATTACTATTACCTATAAAGATTGGGCAGATATGTTACCCTTTGCACTATTGGGATATAGGATGACTATCAGAATATTCACCCAGGTTATGCCTTACTCACTAGTATATGACATGGAAGTAGTACTATGAATAGAGATTGAAAAACCTTCATTAAGGGTGGTGTTATAAGTGGACATACCTAAAGCAGAATAGGCTAGAAGCAGATATGAGCAGTTGGCATTGATTGACGGAAGATGACTTAAAGTTCTCTATCATATGCAATTGTATCAAAAGAGAATTGCTAGAGCTTACAACAAGAAATTCAAGCCTAGATCTATACGAGAAGGCGACTTGGTACTCAAACAAATCACACCTTTATTATCAAACCCTAAGGGAAAATTTAAACCTAATTAGAAAATTCCATATTTGGTCAAGAAAGTACTCAAGCATAAAGGCATTAAGATCTTTGATCTAGAAGGCAACAAATTCTCAGAGCCCTTTAATATGGACCGATTGAAAAAGTATATCTATTAAAGAAAAAAGTTCGCTAAGCTGAAAACCCGAATAGGGCTGTTTAGGCAAAAATTAGGACTTTTCAATGAGGTGAAAGTCCAACAAGGCACTTCATGCAAAAGTTAGGGGTTCTGAGAGAAAATGTGTAATTAAGAAAACCTTTTTCAAAGCTGATTGGTAATGATAGTATTATAAATGGGAAATTAATACATTTGCCATGATTAATTGGCTTAATTTCAAATACACTTAATAGTAAGAATGCTTTAGTCATGATCATTGATATGCAAATTTTCGTTAAGATAAAGGCCATACAAGTAATCGAATTCTTCATACATTGTCTCTTTTAAAAATTAGGACATCTCCATCACACCATGATAGCAGTACCAAGCCATTAGGCCCCTGGTCATGCAAATCACACTTCA